>LOJH01004330.1:11685-36620 GCA_001685095.1 Ellobius talpinus | reverse complement strand
TCCTCCTCCTCCTCCTCCTCCTCCTCTTCTTCTTCCCCCCCCTCTTCTCTGTTTCTTTTGACAGTGTCTCCCTATATGTACAGGCTGGCCTTGAACTTGTGATCCTTCTTTCTCTCTCTCCCAAGTGCTAGATTATAAGGATACACATCCACACCAGGCATTTTTTTGTAACTTTTCAGATGCTCTTACAATGACATCACATCAGACAGATCACTTTCCATGGACATTGCTCAACCATTAGACTATGAAAGCCCCATAGAGAATGTGGTCTTGTAAAAGCGGTGGACACATAATAAATTTTAGTTAAATAAATCCAACAGCAAGCATTTATGGAGTGCTCATGCTATTCCTATTCCTGCGAAAGAATGTGAAACTTAGTCTCTGCCCTTAATTGAATGTCTTGAACAGTTCTGAAACAGAGGACCTGCCAATCTATCAGACATTTATAACAATGTGTTTGGTTTATTTGTTTGCTTATTTGTTTTGGTCTTTTTAGTTAGTTTGATTTGTAGCTCATGTAGGTCATCAACTCATGGATTCATTTGCTCCAGCCCCCATTGGTCTATTTAGAATGTTTTTCCAGACAAAGCAATTAAGAATACTACAGGTTCCCAGGACACACTGAATGTGAAGAGTCATGTTCTGGTAAAGATCCAGAAGGCCATAAATAGCAATTGTACCATTTCAATAAACAGTGACATTGAGGACTGGCACACCAGGAAGAAACAGGCCCTTCTCTGGTCGCAGGCCCAAAAATGTGGACTAAGAAGAAAGACAAATGAACTTGTTTCCTTTGCAATTTCTGTTCAGCCTGTTATCAGTGCTCAGCAGGACTGGTTGGCTCTTCTTCCATCACCAGTAATAAAAACCAGGCCTCCTGTGATCTGCTTGGAACTTAAAGGAACTCAAACCAAGGCTCACAAAGTCAGTGAGGAGAGGGGGTTAGCCTGGGAAATGAGTCATCTGCCTCTTTGGCTGGTCTTTGCTTTGCTTCAGCTCCTCATCTTTGGCCAATTCATCTTCATACTGTGGCAAAGAGAGACTCTAATACTTCATAGCCCATCTTATCCTGGGCTCATTGCTAGTCTGAGCTAACAAAGAAAGGCACCATTCTGATCTCTTTTGAGAGGAGATTAAGCCTTGTTGATCAGACTTAGTGTTTATGTGGATTCAAGCCTTACCTTGCTGTTGCGCTCAATCCCAACATAATCTGCTTCCTCGGGGATCATAACGAAGAGTTCAGCTTCATAGGCTCCTTCTCCTTCATTCCTTGCATTTATTATGAGCATAAGGTGATTTTCATCCCCGATAATTATCTGATGTTTATCTCTAAAAAACACAGTTTAAAAAGAGTGATTATGCAGCTCAACATCACATGCTTCATGAATCTATTTTAGAAATTTAAATAATGTGTGCCTGTAACCTAAACATTCAGGAGACTGGGGTGGGAGAATTGGAATTCGAGGCGATCTTGAACTATTGAGCTACATAGCAACAGTATGTCTTCAAACAAACAAACAAACAAAATAATGATTTAGGAGAAAAAAAAGAAAATGTCAAATGCAAGGCTAGGACTGAGAAAGAAGATAACTGGTTAAGAAGGGCTGGCAGGAAGATTTAAGGGAACAATTTCTGAATGGGAAAGACAGGAAAATTTTCAATGATGTGCAAGCAACTATTTAACAATTTGTTCTAAAAAAATAAAACCGATACATATCATTTGTGGATTCCAGTGTTGTGTTCTCCCACTGTGACCAATCTGAAGCTATCAACACACTGTTCAGTCGGCTAACAAAACTCCTGCAAACTTAACATTTGACTTCAGAGCCAGAATGAAGAGCTCCCAACTCCTCCATATCACTCAGAACACACATTAGGGAGAGAGCGAGCTGTAGGGAAAGAAAGAGGGCGTGTTTAGAGACAGTAATAGAGGGAGGACACACAGCAACAAGGATGAGAAGAGGGGAAAAAGAGGCAGGTGAAACAGGATCTCAAATGGCTGATAGAGGGTTCTAAGGTATTTTAAGAAGCTTTGCTTACTTTGAACTCCAAATGAAATCAATATTTAGAAATGCCTCTTCCACTCCCCTCACCCCCCAAAGTCATTGCTTTTGACACTTAGTAAATTATGAACGTTGGGACAAGTCCCCTTGAGAGATTACCAAGCAGATTCCAAACACTAGCAGTGCAGGAGTTCCTGGGAGAGAGGTGTCCATCCACCCAGGGGTGTCTCAGCCCTACTCCGATTTCTTTCCACAACCCAGCAGGGCAATTACCAGCTCTGGAGTCAGGCCTTGCCGTTACTAGCAGCTGTGAAGCCCTTTGATTCTCATTTGACTCTCTGACACTTTCTGCTTGACTCCCTGGTGTGTCTTTTAAGTCCTCCCCCAAGTAAATTAAAATTAATTTTGTTTTGACAGTTTTAAGGAGGCCTTTGAATCATGGGGTGCTGCAAAAACAAGTTTGGTTAAGGTGTGGACTGAACTGGCTTGTCTGAACCTTTTCTCACTTGACTGAGGTAGGTAAACAGAACCTGAGCCACACCGCACATGGGTTTACTTTCAACAAAATTGCTTTTGCCCCCCACTCTTGCTGAAAGATGAAATGGCTCAGGCAAGATCTCAGGGTGTGTCACTTGACACCAGTGACAGAGGACTCACCAGATCAGAGGCAAATCCAAAGTGTGGCCACTCTCAAGAATTCCATGCCTCACTCCCCTAGCCCCAGTTCTTGGGAGAATATACTTTCCCCAAAGCAGCTTTAAATAAACACCCATAGACCACCAGATGTGATGCACACATTTATTTATTTAAACTTACGGTCTAGCTGACAGCTTCAAGTCAGGGACGCATAGATTGTCTTCTCCACAGTCCACCAGGATGTGAGCCTGTGTTAAGCAAGTGAGGCATCAGGAAGAATCTGAGAAAACTCAAATCAAATCCTTTCCCTTGAAGATGCTAAGCAATTCTATCAGCTAAACCAGAGCTTTGGTTTCACTGTGCAGAGGCCTCCCAACTCCATCCGCTGTGACGTTAAGCAATCTCTGGATAGAGGCATATTTCCTTGCCCATTTCCAGTTTGCTCTGAAGTGTCTGTAGAGGATACTAACTGCACCTATCTTACGATTACTGCCTGTCTTGCTTCCATTGCTACAACATTTGAACAAAGTAAACTTTGGTTGCATAAAGGGAAAGGCTTCCAAAATAACTGAGGAAACATGCTCAGAGCAGGTCTCTACTGCTGTGTATCTCTGCACACAGATGGGAATGAGAGGGGCGCAGGAACAACCCTCTCCAGAGAATGGGAGGAAAAAAAACGCCTTCAGACCTTCGCATCAAGGACTTACCTGTTCAGTAACTATGTTGTCCCTGTAGTGGTTCAAAATGGGTTTCACTTCCAGACCATCTGTAAAGGCAGAATCATCCAAACTGTAGTTCAGGCTAATGTTGATTGGAGATAATTTATCTCGGAATTCAGTTTCATCCTAGGAAAAAGAATCACCAACTCAAGCCCATGAAATGACTACAAGATATTAGTCTATAACAAGCAGGCAACACTGGACTCCCATCAGCGTTAGTGAAAGACAACGTTCACTGCAACAGGCTGAACTGGGTGCTAATATATGTGGTCTGCAATAAATAAGATACGCTCAGTGATGAAATCACCTATAGCCAAGGCTTCCCTGGGATCTCCTAGAGCAATGGTTCTCAATCGGTGGGTCACCTTTAGGGAGTTTAATGAGCCTTTTGCAGGGGTTGTATATCAGATAACCTGCATATTAGATATTTACAATATGATTCATAACAGAACCAAAATTATACTTATGAAATAGCAACAAAAATAATTTTTGGTTGGAGATCATCACAACATGAGGAACTGTGTTAAAGGGTCACAGCATTAGGAAGGTTGAGAACCTCTACACTGGAGGAAATCATTAGGTACCACGGACCCCAATACCTGAGTCCGCATCAGTCACATCAC
Source organism: Ellobius talpinus (assembly GCA_001685095.1). Taxonomy (NCBI): domain Eukaryota; kingdom Metazoa; phylum Chordata; class Mammalia; order Rodentia; family Cricetidae; genus Ellobius; species Ellobius talpinus. The sequence continues at coordinate 32,639 of LOJH01004330.1, read as the reverse complement.
TAGTAAAACATGCACCACAGGTGCCAGAGTACACCGTGCATCAGGATGCTTGTTTTGGTGAAGTTGCCAGAAGCTTCTCTTAGGTTCAGAGGAAGAAAACATTTTACTTCTTGTTCCCTTTTTTTTATTTCTTTCAAATTGTTTCAGTGAACTTTAAAATACCTTCAGCACATTTGAAGATGTCATGGATGAAGGAACAGAAGTTCTCCTGGGGTGAGGAGAGGGCAGCCAGTGCTAAGCTCTGAGCATGCAGCCAGCATCCCAGTTGTGCTAGTCAAGGCTGTACTAAGGTGGGGGGAGGGGCTCATGGCCTGGCTTTGCACTCTCAAGTGTAGTTGTGGATCTTTGGTCCTCACTAGGGTTCCCTGATGGGAAGAGAAGAAACGGGACTACTGACCACCATCTAACAACTGCCAGCATGGCGGTGGATAATTGAGCCCCAGATATTTTGAATTTTAAATTTCATGAGAATTTGTAAAAACACAATTACAAATTATTTTTAATGAAAGTTTGGTTGTCTTAATGTTTCCCCAAGCCAGCTCTAAGCACATCTTGATAAAATCTAACAGGACATACTCACACAGGATTAAAAAAAAAAGATCAAATAAATTGTGTTGAACTTTTATGTACGGGGTAGGGAAGGCAGTTAAAAATGAAAGTCACCTGAGTTAAATGTTATTATTAAGATTTTGTCAAAAACAAAAAAGGAGCCTTAGAAATTAATAGCAACAGATCATTGGGTTAGTTGAAGTCAGGGTCAGCAAGAAGTATTCAACCTTAAACTAGAGTTTCCTCCCAGGAAAATGAGACTAGACAGATGGGATGTCTGTGGCAAGTGTGATGGTTAACTAAATAGAAATGGTTGGAATCTGGTTAGAATGTAAGAAGCCCCAGAAATGATTTCTAGAAAACTTACTCTAAGGTAAACGCTGAAATCCTGGCAGTGGAGGGATCTCTGTTGCCTTATCATGAAGGGGAACGTGAGATGGGGCTGGTGGTTATGGAGGAAGAGCGTCCGCTTGATGGCTCCTTTTTGCTTCAGGAAATCTAGCTGCACCTCAGCCACCAGAGCTAAAGGACGGAGAGAGGATGAACAAAGTCACAGGAGGGATAGCACTGGGCAAACAGTGCTGTCAGGGGTAGGGACTTATTCAGGGAAATCTTTTCTTTTCAGAGTTGGATCAAATAACACATAAGTTGAAGAAGTATTAAAAAATACTGCCCTGTATATAACTGTTTTGGGGCTTTGTATGCATGTGCAGTGTATGTGTGTGCACATGTTCATGTGTTTATATGTGCACGTTTGTTTATGTGTGAGTATGTGTGCATGGAAGTCAAAGGTTGACGCTGGGTGTCTTACTTGATTTCGCCCACCCATTTATTTTTTGAGGCAGGGTTTCTCACTGAGCCTGGAGTTCACCAGTTTGTCTAGAGCGCTGATCAGTGAGGGCTAGGCAATGCCTGTCTCTACTTCTCCAGACTCGTATTACAGAGGCGTCTGCCATATTTGGCCTTTATAAATACTGAGGATCCAAATTTAGGTCCTCATGCTTGCACAGGAGAACTTTACAACCAAGCTTTCTCTCTAGCCCATAGTTTGTAACTTAAATTATATACATATATATAACATATCACTTTTCCCAAATTATGTTTTTAGTTGCTAATGCCTATGATTAAAGTAGTATTAATTAGATAGCTTTAAATGTGCAATAGAAATTTGAATTTTAATAAAGGGTCCATTCATTTTCTATGTCTGAGCAGATAAATATGTCATGTTTTCTTTGCATAGATACCGTAAAAATGAAAATATGCTCACCTATTGTATCTGAAATGCTCTGGCCTGTTATAGATGCACAGACTCTTAGAGAAAAACTGTGGGAAAACAGTAGTCAGTAATTTGATGGTTAGTAAAGTTCTGATTCTGAGATAGGAATCTTCCTTCCCCTCCATCCAGATAGAATTAACACAACATTTCCTTCTATATGTTTAATTATATACACATATGTATGTGCACACACACACACACACACACTTACTCCCATAGCTTGACACAATACTAATACAATTGGCACAGGTAGCTTTTCTTGAAAATAGTGATAGAGATTTAATCAATTGATTAATACCCCAGTTTCTTTATGCAATGAATACATATGAAGATTTTCCTTGGGACATGGGAAAGCTGGGGAACACAGTGGGGAAAGGCTATGTAGAAAAGCATGGAGAGCAGAAAAAACATGGCTCCACTTGAGGGACTTGAAGAGTTTCAGCGTGGTTAGAGCTCCCGGGAAGATGAGGTTGGCTGGTTTGGTTCATGGGTGGTGAATAGGGCTTCGGAGTCATCGTACGACCTGTGAATTTAATCCTAAGCATGGAAGAGTATGCTGGTTTTAATGCCAGTCAGTCACACTGCTGAGAGGAGCCTGGAACTTGGGAGGTGGAGGGAGAGAAGAGGTGGGAGAGAGAGAGAGAGAGAGAGCTAAAGCAGCTTACTCAAGCCTAGTGTGCACAGTGATATGGGTATAAAGGCAGTGCCAGCTGAGTTGAAGACACTCATTTTGCCTTCAGTGTGCACTTACTGCCATCCAAGAACTCATGGGTGATTGTCCCATGACCTGAACACGCCCTGGTCTGTGGCCACAGACTGAATTAGAAATCTCTACTTGTTTTTGTCTGACTTTATCAAATATTCTCACCTCCCTCCTGAAATAGTCTAACAGCCAGCACTGCAGCCAGGGCCTGTGCGCATCGCTAAGAAAGTACAGATACAAGAGAATAGACGATTTAGTGGCAGTCTTAAAGAGTTTACTGATAAAATTCTAGTATGATTGGAGTATTTCTATGGAATTCAAAGGAAGTAAATACTCTGCACCTCCAATCATGCTTTAATTAGATGTCAGCTTCCTGTGTCAAACGTAACAAAAATGTGTCACATCTGGGATTCATCTATCTCCATGACCTCAGTCAATGTCTCCCTTCAGGGTAAGTAATTCGCCACACACTATTTAGCCAAAAGCTTCCTGAGATGTCTGTGCTATTCCAAGTGTTTATACCACTTCCCCAGAGAAATCACAAACTGCAGCCCACTTCTCCTTCAGTTAGAATTATTCATGGAAGGTGGGTAGGAAATTACATCTTTAAATTTTCTGGCATTGATTTTTTCCCCATGCCCAGCTCTTCCATAGGCTCTTGGTATTGTGTCGCCATTGTCCACTAACCTATGATTTATTCACCATTCCACAGCATAGACAAAGCTTCGGCAAAATAAATCCACATTTATGGTGAAATTATCAATATACAAAATGAATTTACATACAGTAATTGCTTTATCCAATACGAAGCAATAGAACTTTCACAAAGTTTTGGCTGTGAAAATGGATGTTGAGTGTTTGGTAAGAAGGAATTTGATAAATTATGTCAGCTGAAGGCTTTATCTTAGTTTATAAATTATGTCAGAGTACATTTATATTTTTTTCTTTGTTCTCTCCTTCTGTTACTTCAATATCATTAACAATTGGATGACTAACTTTTTCATTCAAATTTAATATAACTGCTACAGCCTGCTGAATTATTGATGGTAGCATTTCAGCTTGAACCCACCAGGCTAAAGATGGGTCGAGTTAAAATAGCTTTTCAATGTGGTAGTTTTTCTATAGTTCTATTTTAATCTAAAAAGAAAATTTCAAAATTCTACAGTAGTGGATGACAATATCCATTCTAAGTACAGAAAAATATTTGCTCTCTATATCTATAGATATATATTGAGGAACCAGGTCTACTCTCAGGCCAATATATAATTATGAATTGTGTCAGGTAAAACTGTGAAATATGACTTAATTTGAAATATAATTTTAAGCTATGATTTATGTTCAAATTCAGCAAAGCCTATTAGTCTCAAAATTTTTGACTGGAAAAAAAATAAAACAAAGCCAAACAAAAACTACATGAAATCAATTGAGTGCTTTCATTGTGAATATCTAAATGAAACTCTCGGCAGACAGGCTGCTATACGCAGAAGGCAGGATAGACACAGCACGATCCTCGCAATATTTGCTACCCATGAACAACGACTTCACAGTATAACTTTGTTCGCGGTTGTGTATGATGAGGAATGAGATAAATGTGAAACATGATTTCAAAGTACAAAGCCAGATGGAGGAGATGCTCATGGTCCAGTGCTTGCTGCACGATCGCTGGGACCTTGATTTGGATCTCCAGCATCCAAATGACCCTCCCCCACCCAGACCCAACAGCAGTCATCAGGGCTGGGTTTGAGGGTGGGAAGAGTACAGAGACATGTGATTCCAGGGCATTGTTTCTCAACTTGTTGGTCAAGACCCCCTTGGGGATTGAAAGACCCTTTCACACGGGTCTCATACCAGATATCCTGCATATTAGATATTTACATTATGATTCACGGCAGTAACAAAATTATAGTTGTGAAGTAGCAATGAAAATAATTTTATAATTTTATGGTTGGGATCATCACAACATGAGGAATTGTATTAAAGGGCTCAGTGTTAGGAAGGGTGAGGACCACTGCTCTAGGGTTTATGGCCAGCCAGGGTAGCCTAATTGATGAGAGCAAGGTTCAGTGACAGGCCCTGTCTCAAAACTAAGATGGAGACTGATTAAGGAAGATACTTGATATCAACCTGTAACCACCACACAACTGTGGTCATGCATACACACACATATATATCACATAAACATTTCACATATGTACAAAATAACAATGAAAGTACAAAATGAACAGTCACTATTTCTAATTTATCTATGTATTATTGTCCATAGAAGTACTTGATGTGTGTTTGTTGGGGAGGACACATGCCATGGAGCTTATGTGGAGATCAGAGGACAATTTTGTAGAATCAGTTTTCCTTCCACCTTTGCTCAGGTTCGGGGGATTGAACTCTTGTCCCAAGGCTTGTGTGGCAAGGGCCTTTACCAGTTGAGCCATCTCATTGGCCCAACTATTACTGATTCAACTCTACTTTAAGGATGAAAAGTATATGATTTTACATGATGTCATTCATATCTGAAAAACCTCTTTTAATCAGATTGGCAAAGTAGACAGTTTGTTTTATGTTTATAAAATAGAAAAAAATCAGTTTTTCTCACTAGTAACCAATTATCTTAATATTTATTATGTTGAATTTCAGTTCTTTTTTTTTCTAACTGAGCAATGCCAACAGCAGCTATTTTATAAAACCAGACAGCTAACTGAAGAACACAAAAATCCACATGGAAGGAAGTGAGGAATGATTTGTGACTTGAATTTGCAGATGGGTTTATCTGCAATGCAAGTTCATGCCAAGTCAGGCCAGTGCTACAGCAAAGATGCTTTTCAAGAGCTCTGGATGAACTGCATGAACCATTCTACGTGAGTCAGCTGTTTGCTTCCTCTCTTCTGTCTGGTTGGTTGGGGTTCTGAGGACAGAACCCGGGGCACTCTACCCCTGAGAAATACCCTCAACCCCCAACTTTGTCTTTCAATATTCTGAAACACACAAAAACTTTTACACTTAAAATTAAGTACCAGCCAGGTGACGGTAGTGCACACCTTTAATCCCAGCACTCAGGGAAGCAGAGGCAGGCAAATCTCTGTGAGTTCAAGGCCAGCCTGGTCTACAGAGTAAGTTCCAGGACAGCCAGAGAGACACAGAGAAACCCTGTCTCAGAAAAATAAATAAATAAATAAATAAGTATCTTTAGAAAAGGATACAATAGAATTAAGCAACAGTTGTACAATTTGTCCATAGAACAAATTACATTTTATCTTAGTAACCTGACTCCAATCAACAAGGAAATGACTGCCAAAAGGAGAGGGGTTAGCAGAGGGGCTATTCACAGTCAGTGGCAGCCTGAATGACAGTAACTTTTCCTCAGCAGTGTGAGCCTTGGAGGATTTCCAGGGCCCTAGCGGATGACACCATTCATGCCCACGCATTTATCAGCAGCACTAATTGGACTCAGCGGGTTAAATAAAGAACTTTAAAAGAAGTACATTAGATTGTGAGGGAGGTGTGATGAGGGTTCTGGGGGCATTGGGAATGGAGCGAGGGGTGGATACGATCAAGATACATTTTATACATGTATGAAAATTTTCAAAGATTAAAAAATGTTTTCTTTTCCTGAATAAAAGGAATTAGTCCTATATTGTTTTGAAAAAAGACCTCAGCCTCTTTCTTAAATTCATAAAACTAAAACTCTTTAGGAAAAAAATCATTTATTTCAAAATAAACACATTCTATACAAGAATGTTGCCATTATGCTTAAGAGAATGCAGTGTGGAAAGCCATGGTTTTGAAGGTGTGAGCAGAGGGCTCCTTGGAGAATATTAGAGTCTTAACGCTCACAGCCAAATAGCGCTCACAGTTCCTTCAGTGTTCATTTAATCACGCCAGGCAGCGGGGAAATGCTGGCTCTTTCACGTATTCTCTAAGATCAGGTTTTCATTATACTATTTTATGGTTTAAAACATTTTAAAGTTTGCTCAGGGCATTTCCCAACCACTTTCAAAGGCAGTTAGAGGAGAGGACAGGCCTTCCCACACAGGGAACCCCCCTCACAACAGGATGTTTTCCAAAGAATTCTTCAGAAACTTAAAACTCTCTACCCATCCCCCATAGCTTGGACTCCCACAGGAACTCCTGTCAAAAGGCCATCAACGACATGCTAGGATGTGCTGGAAGCAGCTTCTCAGGGTCAAGACCTGCTGGTCTTTATTCTGATATTTTCAAGAACGAACAGTCTCCCTGGAAAATGAGGGTGACTCTCAAAGACCTTTGTTGATTTTCCAGAGGAAGTGTCCTGATACCATGGTCCAGCACAACATCTTCTGATGTCTGGGGCCCCCACACTAACAGACAAACTGGTGTTTTTTGGGGGGATGTGTTACAACCCAGTTCCATATAGTCATTTTATGTGACAGGTATAAGTCAAAAGCTGGATAAGCCATGTTTCCTACTGTCCCTTTTATTCTTGTAATGTCATGGTCACAAGAACAGGTCAGTGTACGAAAATCTCCTTTTTTATAGCATTGACCTTCTGTCTAGTTGTCCATGCCAAGTTACAAAACTGCTATTTTTAGTACATGAAACTAAGTAATCCAGACTAGTTTATTTATTTAAAAAAGAGAGACATGATAGATTTCAAAAGCTGTATCCACAATCTATGCAAAATCTATGCAAAATCTATGCAAAAGAGTCTTTTGGTGTGTTTTTGGTTTGGTTAACATTTAGTGTTCCGAGAAGTTTGTTTAACTGGGAAGTTCCCAAATGTTTTGGTCTTTTTTTTAAATCTCAGACCCGTAGGTTAGAGCACTGGCCTCTGTCTGAGCCCACAGTCAGAGCTCAGCATCACATCAGTGCTCCTCTGCAAAGACCGGCTCTTTGCTGCTCAGTCTACGCAGACTGGAGATCTCAACATCCTCTGGAAGATTTTTCCAGATATGCAGAGTACAGGATCCCAGACTTTCCTCATACAAATCCACATTTTTAAAAATAAATAAGATCCAGGTGATTTGAGCCCATGTTAGAATGTGTGTAGCACTGGGCTAACTTACCAGGCTACAGGTGTTGGGAATTCTGGAAGCTGGCAGGTTTTATTTTCAAGGTTGATAATCATCGGGTGTAGCAGTAGCAGGGCATCCACTGTTACAACTGGCCTTGCTCTGTAGGGAGAAAGCCGGGACATGAGAAACTCATGAATTATGGAGGGGATCTTTTCCTGATGAGAGGCACTCTCCTAGAGGTCATTGCCAACATATCCAGCCTTGCACAATGAATTCTGCTCTTGGCATGTGAACAAGTGGGCACCACGTTCAAATTATCCCCTCTAAACCAGAGAGCTTTAACAAAGGATGCTGGAGGGCCATTACAAGCACATTACATCCATTGACCTGATTTCTTTATGGAGTGGACTCACTATATTGTGATAATATAGTGTGACTATAATACAGCTTCATGATTTTCATGGGGCCCTATGTCCACATTTGAGGAGATATATATTTTATTTGAAGATCTATTTAATTTTATTTATATCTATGTACACATTCTGGTGACTGTGGAATCCAGAGAGGGCATCAGATGTCCTGGAGCCATGGGTAGTTGTGAGCCACCCCACGTGGAATATGGGAACCAAACTCCAGTCTTCCACAGGGACAGCAAGCTCTCTTAATCATTAGGTCACTTCTTCAACCCCAGACACATCTACTCATAACACGTAGTTGAGCCTTTTGAATTTTGTTGGCTCAATGATAATTTTTCAACTTGATTGGTCATTTTATAGCTAAGCTTTTCAGTTTAAGAATAATCCTGTACTTCACTCTGACAAGTGGTTCTCAATCCTGTCTGCACAATGTAATTACTCCGGGAACTTTCAAACAAACACTATTCCCAGGCATCATCATGGGTCAATGGAATTAGAACCTCTGGGCTAAGGGTCTGTGTTGGAATTTTAAACACATTCAGGTGATTCTAATAGTCATAGTCATATCTGAGGCGGGGAATAGACGTGATTGTCATTAGAGCCATGCTAGAGAAGACAATAAGGTAAGAGAGTAAATCATGAAGTAGGAAAGTGGGGTTGCTTTTGAAATTTCTTTATAAGAGACACACACTGGGAGCCAAAGTTTCCAGAGTCAGGTGTACTCCAATGCTATGTTGAGTAGGAGTCTTCTGACAGACAGAAGGGAGGGTCAGGTCTGTGGGCAAATGCTGTGCACAGACTTCAAACACTTTCACAACAGCATGGAGCCACTGGGGTATTTTACAAGCCTCTGGATGTTACCTGTATGGTATTATCTTCAAAATGGTATTATCTCCAGTTCTGGGGGTGAGGATTTGATAATAAAATGGTATTAGGCATGCAAGAGATTTGCTGTGGCAATCATCATTGAGAAGAAAGGAGGGTTAGTGGAGGAAGTGGGGGTGGTGGTAACCTCCCCAAGGATGGAGAAGAAGATTCTGGCGAGGACATTGAGGTGTCCTTGGGCAGAGCTCCTGTGACAGGATTGTCTCCAAGGACCGGCATGCATTTATGTCCTTGTGCCAACAATAGGCTGGGAGTAGCTCATGGAAAATATGAGCTTGGCACAGAGCTGTGGTGGATTTGGAGTGTGGCAACAAAGCAGGGTTCTTGGTGGGATAAATTTACAGCCATAAGAAGAAACCCAAGCCTCATACTTCAGATTTGTGGGGAGTTTCAGCTTGCTGATGCTCTGTATCCTAAGTGAGAAGAGCTAGCATAAAACAGCCCACGACACATTTATATTGGGGTTGAGGAAGAAAAGTTGGTGTGGAGAAAGCTAACCTTAGGGTCTGTCTGGGAGTTACAGCCACCTTAACATCACATGCCTGGGACACGTGCACATGCAGGTCTGTGTGCATGCACTCACCTATGACTTGGTCTGGAAATCCTGATCTAGTTCCTTGGATTCATATTAAACATTTTAAGAAAGCTCAACCACCTAACCAGCTACTACTCAGCATAATTTGCATTCAGATTCTCACAGAGTCCTTTAAACAGAAGTAAGCTGACAAGGTAAGTATGGATAGTCCACTTTATAGATGAGAACCAGAGGCTTAGAAGGGGATAGGATGGTGATTCTCAACCTGTGGGTCATGACCCCCTGGGTAAACCTCTGTCACCAAATGATTCATAACACTAGCAAAATTAGTTATGAAGTAGCAATGAAAATAATTTTATGGTTGGGGTCACCATGAAGAACGGTATCAAAGGACCACAGCATTAGGAAGGCTGAGAACCACTACTGTGCTTTCCCTGGAATTACAGAACAGTTAGTGTCTGGAAGGGTCAGGTTCTGAACCCAAGTCTGTTGCACTAATGGTGCAGAGGGCTTGCTTCCGGAAGGGATGACTCCTGGCATGTTCTAGTCCCAACTTTCTGTCCACACTTGGATGTGAGGGTAAATAGCCACATTCCCCCTATGACAATTCTGTCCTGCATGTATGGACACTGATGATCCCCAAAGTACAGACAGTCCAAGTTCAGGTCCATCTAAAACATGGGCCGTTTTCTGATTCCAAGAGTTTTATAGCTGATTTCATGTTACATTAGTAGGAGCTAGAGGTTTGCCTATAAAGCCTGAGAATAAAACTATGTAGAAATGAGAGAAAGGTGGAAAACAAGGAAAAATACACCCAGATTTTTTTAAAGACATAGAAACATTCTTCAGGATAAATAGGGGAATGGGTCTTTGGAGTCTTTAAGGCAAAACTACCAAAATAAGAAAATGCATTTAAAGCAGAAGAATATTTGCATACCAGCAACCACATACCTGTAGACAGCTACTTTCCCTTTTCCAAATGCTCCTACAAGTAAATCTTAAAAGAAAAAGCAAAATCAAAATACATGCATAATTTTTTTAGCAGTAATTGGGCATTTCAAATCTGAAAACCCCAGATCAGAAATGTCCTCCCAACCTGAAACTTTTTGGGCATCATCATCATGCAACAAGTGGAAAATTCCACATCAGGAAACCGTGTTTTATGGACAAAATTATTAAAGAAATTTTACAAAATTACCACCAGACTGTGTGTATAAGGTATGTAAAAAATGTAAATGCATTTTGTGTTTGTGCTTGGGTCCCATCTTGAAGATCTCTCAGTATGCACAAGCAAAGATTTCACAACCGGAAAAGAAAATAAGCAGAAACCTAAAGCCTTCTCTTCCAAGGCTTTCTAGCTAAGGCGGCTCAGCTTTATCTGCGCTAAGCTCGAAATCTGAAGCAGCGCCATGAACTGTCCTGGGTGCCGGCTACAGTGAGAACCATGAAAACAGAGGAAGAATTCCAACTCAGTTAAGACAGTTTGGAAGAGTGTGGGGCTTCAGGGTGATGACAAACTGGCACATGAATGAGTGGCTTTCAAATACCTTCTGTCTTAGATATGCTTGCGAACTCACCATGGTGTCATTTCCCCATGTGTCAAGGCATATGACTGAAGAGAAGGCAAAGGGGAAAGTACACGCTGAGTGCTGTCTATAAGCCTGACTCGTTGTACACGCTGTCTGATTTCTCCCTTTCCAAGGACAACCCTAGGAAGCAAGGATCATTGCTGCAAAGTAGCACACTCTGAGTATCATTCTGAGACCACCATCTCCTCTTTCCAGAGAGTGTGGTTGATAAGTATTCTTTTGGTGAAGTAGTCCATACCATATGAAACAACTGAAATATTATCTTGATGATCTTAAGCAACAATAGTAACAGGAAATAGCACACAAACAAACCCAATATTTTAATAAAAATTCTTTCCAATGATTTCTTTGACTTCTAAGAGGACATTTGAAAATTTGCCAGTAGTACAACTTCCAGAGAAATATATTGAATATTAAGATGACTCCATTATAAACTTCTTGACATCCGCATGGCCAGAGCTAGACCTGAGTGACAGCAGGAGTGAACTCCTGGTCTCTGATTGGACAAACTAGCTCAGTGCTTCGCCCCCCAGGCAAAGCAGCCTATTTGTCTCTATCTAATTTACAGTGGCCATTCCTGGTGGAAAGACACAAAATTAGAAATGGCACTGGCTACATCTACAGCATATACAGAGAATGGGCATGGGAGGAACAAGGACTCTAGAGTGAAATACACAGAGTTCAAACTATGATCAGTTAATTCTGGTAAAGGAGAACGGTAAGTAGGGTGATGTGTGGAGGTGATAGAGGAATTAAATTGATGCAAAGGAATTTAACGGTAAAATGACTCAGTGCCACGCTGTCTTGTCAGTCATCTTTCTGTCTGGTTCTTTCTCTCAGGTTTACCCCTGGGAACAACATTGACCACTGAGGGCTGGGAGCTGAAACTGGGCAATAGCCATACAGCTTCCCTGTTCAAGTGGGAAATCTTGGTGGGGTCTCCCTCCCTGTGTCCTGGATATCCCCAGGCAGAGAAAGCCATAACTGCCTACAGAGGCGTCCAAATTTGTGATTCTACTTATTGCATCCATCATTTCTGAGTCTTTCTTCATCCTTTCCTTACCAATATGTTGCAGGTCAATTCCTTCAATACACACTTTGTTTTCTAATTGTTGGCTTAATGTCTACTTGGGGAAAAGTCAGTCTGAGATACATCAATTCTCATTAAATATTTTCTCTTAAGAAGTGGACTCAAACATCTCCAAGACCAAAACCTCAGGAAAACCCTTTCTGTTTTTTAAATACAGCCTCTGGAATAAGAGACTCAGGATTTGACTCTGAGGCACTAAACATGCTATTGTTTGAGAAAGTCAAATGCAAGCCATCTGACGAGAACTGTGCCTCTGGAATTAAAGAAACCACTGGAAAGGGGGCTTCAGCTTAGCCAGCTTCTGCCTTAAATCACTGATGCAGGATATCTAGGTTCCCAAGTCTTCCAGATTTGCAAATCATCTCAATGACTTATATTAGAATTTTAGCTTCTTCGACTATTTCCACATGTATTCTTTGTTTCAAGTGCCTCCTTGAGGATAATAATGCATGTTTTTATTGTTACCAGAACATTAACTCTTTTTTTGTGGTACTCACAGGCTCCACCTCACCTGAGATGAGTGCAGCCTGGGCAGCCTCACTTGCATCTGCATCTGTTGCCATGGCAGCAGATGGACAGCTCTGTTACACAAACTCATTCAAGAGGGATCATGGGCTTTGTTCTTGGCACTAAGTACAGTTAAATATTTATCTACAAATATTGGACTGTCTACTAAAAAAGATGAATTTTGAAATTTTATTTGAAGGCTTTCAGTGGATAAGATTCCTTACTCCACACGCATGAGGACCTGAGCTTGAATCCTCAGCATCATGTAAAACATCAGACATTACTCTACCATACCTGTAACCCCAGCACTGGGGAACAGAGACAGGTGGATCCCAAGAGCTCAGTGACCTGCCAGCTTAGCAGAAGCTATGAACTATGAGAAGGCCATAAGATGGGCAGCACTAGAGGAAAGACATGCAGTGTTCTTCTCTGGCCTTCTCATGGTCATGTATGAGTGTGACCACCCATACACTCACATGCACCACACACATAAACATGTACATATCATTATAACACACACACACACACACACACACACACGAGAGAGAGAGNNNAGGAGAATTAATGTGAGAGAAAAGTGAAAGAACATGAGATGACAAACCCTTACGGGGCAAGAAGCTGAAAGTTAGCATAATGACTTCCTCCAATGGTATGTGTTAAAATAAATGAGAAAGGAAATAAATCTTTGCTTCCGTGGCCTTAGGCATAGAGCCATCACACAATCACAGCCCACAGATTCCTGCTATATAAGAGAGTAAGTACAACTATGGTCGTCTTCTAAGGATGAGCAACGCGAAGAACTGCACCCCCTACACAGGCAGGTTAGTGGAAACCAGAATAGAGTTCTGCTGCGATTTCGCATGTGCCCTTGGCTATACTAGACGAAGTGTACACACATTCCCCCAAGTCTAGAGAGTGACATGGAGGCTCGGTCACAGTTAGATTGTCATCAGAGCTAAGAAACCCAGAGACAAGCTCCTAGCAGTGACAAGGAAGAGGATCATTCCTTTAGGCACTGTAAGTCCTCTACTTCAGGAAGTGAATTTTCCAACTCTGGAAAAAGAAAACTAATGGACAAAATAGGCCCCAATTTTCTTCGTAAGGATATAGCCACAGTTATTTGGAGGCCAAGGAAACAGTTATCTACCACAAAAGCATGCTTGTCTTTTGAGACCCCACCTTGATATCATGCCTGCTGGCAAAGGCCGGAAGCATTCATGCTCAGGATCTCCAGTTGGGCAGACTTTTCTAAGGGAGGAGGAGGATTTGCTGGTTTCATTTCTAACTAATCTGTCTTTATAAAGGATGGGATTGATGATAAACACCATGTAGGTTCACCCTTTTTCTCTCTGCTTCTCTCTATGTATTACATAGATATAGGATGGATGTTTGTGTTTGCATCCACTTACCTATCTACATATCCTTTATGTGCACAGAAATGTGTGTTTGTGTGTGTATATATTTGTCTATGTATATTTGCATGCACAAATATGTATGCGCATCCAGAAAGAATACTTTTAAAACACTCCTACACTGTCCTGATTAGGTATGAGTGCCTTTTACCTTTCCACCACGTTATTCTCAGGATTCTAACTCTTATCAGCAAGCTTGATTGCGAGCACTGTTCCCCACTGAACCATCTCACCAGCCCCTTTGTCTAGGCATTGAAATGATAATCTGGAGAGAAAGTAATTTCGCTGCTGATCTCTAGATCCGTAACCGTATAAACTTTCTCCTCATTCCCTTACTTTTAGATAACAGGTCTTATACTATGAACTCATGCTGACTTCCTCCCGTTGGTAAATGTCTCAAAGGCAAATCTGAAAACAAATAGGGGAAAAATGTCACCCTTCTCCATATATGCACATTAGCTGTTTTCGTTTTGTTTTGTTTTTCTGGAAGACATAGCTGGCAACTGAAATCAGTTCTTTCCACTCAATCAGAAAATGTTCTCCAAATGCTTCAAGGCTTTGTCACCGCTTCTCCGGCCTTAGGAGCTGGGTTTATTTTCCTCTGGATGAAAGGACAGAGGAGTCTTAAAGAAACAAAGGAGGGACTTAGCATAAATGCAGGATCAGTTGTCAAGAACCCAAATAACCCTAAAATGTGAAGTCATCAGAGCTATGCTGTGCCTGTCATTGTAGTCTCCCAAACTACACTTTTTAAATAAGGAGGAAGGGAAGCACTCCACTTCCGAAGGGCTGCTTGGACTGAAGGCTGCCTTCACTCACAAGGAAGGGAATCTTAGAGTGGAAACTTTGGAGTGTGTGCTGGAGGTTTGGGGCAGGTGGGGAGCATGCAGTGAGGAGGAGGGGAGAGTTCTCAGGAGAAGGACCACACAGGAGGGACAAAGAGAGGTGACAGTGTTCTACTAAGCTTTTATCAAGGGTCATTTCCTTGGGAAGTCTCTGTCATCCATACACCTATACTCTGTAAAATCAGGCAGTCCTTCTCACCCGTAACCTCCAGTCTGGAACCTTCTCCTTGTCCCATCATCCTGAGGAACACACAAATCTGAAGTCAGCTACAACAAAGGCCATCAGGAAGTTCGTTTTTTTATTTCGGAACTCAAAAAGATTTACTAGGGCCTGGGAGTTTGTTAAGTGGGCAACGTGTTTGCGTTGTGTGAGCAAGAGAATCCAAGTTCAGACACTGGGGAGGTTGTCCTGAGGGTTGTTGATCAGGTAGGAGAGCTGTACATCTGTACTCTAGGTCCAGTGAGAGACTCTATTGTAAAACTAAGGTGGAGAGTGACAGAAGAAACACGCACCTCTGGCTGCCAGGGGTGTGTGTGTGTGAGTGTGAGTGTGTGTGTGAGTATGTGTGAGTGTGTGTGTGTGAATGTGTGTGTGAGTGTGTGTGTGTGTGTGTACTCTGTGTGCAGGAACTCACACACAGGACTTACTAATTTAGTATACTGTGGGACAATGAAGGGTCCATAAGAACATCCAAAGAAATCTGGAGAGAGGGAGTCCAGTGGGTAAGAGCATGGACCAGCTTCATAACCCAGCACCCACATCCAAAGCCAGTCATGACTGTCTTTTCCATTAACTCCAGCATTTGGGGGCAAAATAAGCTCCTAGACTCGCTGAAATAACAAGCTTCTGGTTTAGTGGGACATCCTGTCCCAGAGCAATAAGACAGAGAGCAGTGACAGGATTCTTGATGTCCTACACTGAACTTGAATGGGCACACACATCCTCTATACAATAAATAAAAAATGAATCCCCAAATATAACATATATGGAAAGGTAGTAGTTGCAGAAAAAGGTTAACACAGCTGAAGAAGGGACACTTTAAATATTGAGAAAGAAAAGAAATCATGCAGGCATTCTCAAATTATAATTTTAGCAAATACACCCAAGCATGTTTGAAAGAACAGAATAAGCCGGGAACTATTGCTACCAAGTTATCACCTGATCAAAGGTTAGCATTTTTTTAATGTTTACCAGAGTGTGTGTCACCTAGTAAAAACTAAATGTTAGTGGTAATTGTTTATACCTAATCTGAAGCAAACACATACAGATGGACAAAACCATGAACACATTCATAAAAAATTATAAGGGGAGAATTCATATAAAACATTTATTGCCAACAAATACACAGGAAGATATTTAACTTCACTAGTCACAAAAGTATTACAAATGAAGGCAACAATGAGATACTATTTTTAGTTTTTTAAATTAGAAGGATGAAAGATTGGCACTGGAGGGGGTTAGTGGAGGGCTATGAGTTCATATGCCTGGTTTATGAGAGGGCAAATTGTTGTAATTTTCTTGCAAAGTAGCTTTTTGTTATTGCTGTCCTTTGTTTTTGAGATAGGTTCTCATACAGCCCAAGCGAGCCTTGAACTTGACACTCAGCCAAGGTGACCTTGAATTCCAGATCTCACCTCTAACTCTCAAGTGCTGGGATTATGGGTGTGTACCACCATGCCAAGTTAATGTCACACAGCCCAGAGTTGCATTGTCTGGTTTGGTGAAGAGACTCCAGAGTTGTTTTCAAGTGTGGGAAATCATAACACATAGGTGTATATAGGTGCTTATATTCTAAAACCTTTGAAGCCCTGCTTTGTTTTGTTTTGTTTTAATGGGCATTTCTCTTTTGCCATGAGTGTCAGGTCTCCTGGGATTGAAGTCACAGACAGTTGTGAGCTGCCATGTGTGTGCTGGAAATTGAACCCGGGTCCTCTGGAAGAGCAGTCAGTGTTCTTAACCACTGAGCAATCTTTCCAGCCCACTGAAGCCCTGTTTTAAATGCAGTGTTGTCAAGTGGAAGTTTGCTGAATGAAAGGTGAAGAATTAAAAGTTCCAAATCCTGCTTCACTTTACTGCTGACTACTGCATGACCTAGGACAAGTCTCCACTCACTATCACATCTCTGATGGAGCCTTTGAGGCTCCTAAAATGAGAAGGCTAAGAGCATAGTAGAATTTGTTGGGCTTAGATGAATGTTGTTCTGTGTTCTCATGTGTAATGCAAGCCTTTCTTACTTTGTATTGCAGCCTTTCTCATGCAGAGGTGTGTGTGTGTGTGTGTGTGTGTGAATGAGAGAGAGAGAGTGTGTGTGTGAATATTTTTGTGTGTGTATGTGTTTTCTTAGCTTTCCAATCTGTACATGGACATTGGCCAACTTCTGTGACTCAACCTACTGACTCTTTTCTGTATTTGGGGACTGTTGTTGCCCGTACATCATAGAATCTCTTTCAGACCCTGATCACCACTTTCCCGGGGTCTATTTCTGCCAGGCCTCTTCCTAAAGAATGCAAATACCACCAAAGGCAGTTAGGTAAAGTCTGGGGACTTTACTTAAATTTCTGGGGACCCATCATGATCTGTTCCTCTACACAGTGAGAATACTAAGAGAGATCCCAGCACTGGACACCTGTTACAGAATGCTAGGGTTAAAGATGGGAGTGTGTAAGTCTAGAAACAGAGAAACTGGTGTTTGGGGAGCAGAAAAACAGATCATGTTTGTGGGAAGCCAACATTAGAGTCTCCTTAAGTTTGGCAAATGTGTTCATCTAAAAATAGACAGAGGCTGCTTTTCTTGCTATTTTATCACAACATGCGAAATATTACGGAGGGGAAGGTTATGAGTTGAGGAAGAAATGTTTGAGAAAAAACGCATGATTTTATCCCAGAAAGCAATAATGCTAACAATCTGTCTGAAATGCTTCCAAATGAACTCTGAAGAAAAACATTTATGAGCTTGAATGTGGTATTAGGTTGCGGCATTGTAATTTACCAAGGGTTTATTTTCCCTTTAAAAAAATCCCACAAAAAATCAGAGCAGAATATCAAACAATGAGTGTGCCTTATGAAAATAGTTTTCTACATGCTATTAACATCCTGTGGTTGCAAGAACCACTCCTCCCCCACTTTCTGCTCTCATTGTCACTTGGGAAATCATCTCACTTCGTCCTTGTCACGGGACACACTGATGCATAGTGTGTGTGCAGTGTCCTGGAGAAAAGTTTGCTTCTTCAGGACTCGAGTTCTTTTTCAGCCTATAGGAAATGAGTTTCCAATCCCCAGGAAAGTCGCAAGCTTCCAAGACACCCGTATTCAGCCTGAGGGAAAGCTCCTATGATTAGAGAATTATGGTGTTTTATGTGCTTTCTAAGTATCATGAACTGAAGTGTATACGTTTAGAAAAGACATGAAATAAAGATAGACACTTTGGGGGAAGGAGAAGGGGTTCAGAAGGAGTGGGGGATAGGAAGGGGTAATGGGGGAGGTTGAAATATAGTATATACATATCTAAAATTATTTTTAATTAAAATTATAAAATAAAAAGATCTCATGATATCAAAATTCTAACTTCCTTAGGAAGCATCTTGGAGTGTGTCTATATTAGGGGGCGGGTAGTTAATTTAAAGTGATATCCTGGGGCAGGCTCTAGTCCCATATGCCTGGTGTTATAAGAGGAAACAAGCATATACACAGTAGACCATGAACATATCTGAGCATCTCTACAGTCAACACAGACCAAGGCAAGGGCTGTGGAAGGAATCAACTCCACTTCTATCTTGCTTTTGGACTTCTTGTCCATAAGATGGGAGGAAATGCATGGGATTTTGTTGCTTTTTGTACGTTTCCTTGTCCCAACCCATCTGTGGTTTGTAAAATTACAAATTACAGACTGAAGAGGAGTAGAGGAGACAGGCATGGCATTTATACCAGCGGCTCCATGCCCCAGGCACCTCATTCTTCAATATCAACTATAAGTCATGGTGTGCTGACCTCCCAGGCCCATCAGTGGGCAGGACATAGGTCCTTCTAGTCTCTGCATGCGCAGAGGCCAGTGTACAACTCACCAAACTGAGGCCAAGGGCTGACAGAGTACTAAGTGGTGGAGTGCTTGCTTAGCATGAATACACCCCTTGCTTCCATCCCCAACATGAGAAAAGCAAAACAGAGATAGTAAGCCACATAGGCCAGGACCTGTAGCATCAAAGTTTCTAGGCGTCACTTGGCTTTCCTAATCATTCCTAAATTGATAACAATGACACTATTCAGTCCTTCTTTAGCTCATGTCCGGGGAAGGTAAAACATGGCACTTCTGCGGCTTTCATGGTTGGAAAGGAAAACAAGCAGAAGAGAGACTCTGAGCATCCTCAGATGAGCCCTGCCTGCTTCACCATGCCTTCTAAGGCTTGGCCATATCCTGGCCTTTCCATTGTTCCTTCACTCCTCTATAAACATCGCTTAAGACTAATGGATATTAGATTAAAAAGCCCCAATATCACAGGGATATCGATAAATTACACAGGATGAAGAGCATATGGAAAATGTCTCATTAACAATTCAAACAGAAAGGGCTCAAGAGGACTTTACTGGTTATTTTTAAAATGGACCATTTCGGGGCTAGGGATTAGCTCAACAAAGTGCTTGCCACAGAAAGGTGAGGACCCGATACCCAGCACCAATGTAAAAGTCCAAGGTAGTAATGTGTACCAACTAGCCCAAGTGAATCACTATGTCTCAAAAAACAAGTGAGAATGAACAAGACATCAGCATCAAACTCTAGTCTTCACATATGTACATGTGTGCATGCGCGCGCGCACACACACACACACACAGATCCTCTTAAAGGAAACTGTAGACTTTAATTATTTGAGTCTTAACTTTAGGACACAGGACTGAATCTGAAGCAGAGAGCTCAGACCTCAGCCTTGAAGCTGAACACCATCCTGCCACCTCCACTTGGCTGGAAGAGTTGAGAAATGGGAATAATTAACTGACTAGTCACGATAATTATAGAGTTTTCAAATTGCCTCCAGAACAAGTTTAAATGGTGAGGGTTAGTCTGGTTAACTTTTTGTATGGTTAGATAAGCAGAGGTTAACACATGCCAAGGTGGTAAATCTGGTCCATGCTGGTGAAGAAAGGAGAACATGGACTCCTGGCTTCAGGTGTGGTAGGTACTCTTTACATTACCTGATATGATGGATAATCTCAACCTTGAACTTGATTGAAGAGAGAAGTAGCTAGCTAATTAGTAAAGCATACTTGTATGTGTTTATGAGGTCATTTCCAGAGATGACTAACTCTGGAATTTTGATCTTATAAATATTTGATCCATTGATGAATTACAGTTTTGAACAGAAACTGAAAAGAAGTGGCACCGTGGAAAGTGGAGCCTCTTTGGAGGGAGCAGATTCCTGGGGCTTTAGATCTGAAGAATCCCTAGTAGCGTCCTTGGAGACTGGATCTTCCTATGGACCTACCTGCCACTGCACTGCTCTGTTTCCTGCCTGCTCCGGTATAAGCTGCTTTTCCATCTCTTTCACCATGTGGACCAAATTACTAAGAAAGTCAAACAATTATACCCTTCTCTAAGTTATTTTGTATTTTGTCATCGATGTTAAAAATCTAACCTAGCCCTAAAGCATCTTGAACAGGTAATGAGTCTGTCTGATAAAAAGCTAGGAATAAAGGCCAAAGCTGCTAAGAACGAACTGGCACTTTAAGTGGAACCCCCATGAGAGAAGTACTGAAGCTCATTTTCATTATCTCTACTTAGAGTCCCAAGCTCATTCTACACAGAGATAAAATGACTTGCTAAGTTTCAGAAGAGTTAGAAGCCAATGGTGAGTTAAAGAGAGGAGACAGTGGTTCATAGACAAAGACATGGGCCTGTGAGGTGGTTGACGTATTGATTCATGTATTTATATCATTCACTCAGACAACCATTCACTTATTCAGCTAATTTTCACCTGGTGTTTTTTTTGTGTCAGCCAATGGTTTGAGCACCAAGACTCCGAAGTAACCAAAACCATTTTCATCCCTTGGTTTTAAGAAGGACATTTATCGGGGCTAGAGAGATGGCTCAGAGATTAAGAGCATTGCTTGCTCTTCCACAGGTCCCGAGTTCAATTCCCAGCAACCACATGGTGGCTCACAACCATCTGTAA
>LOJH01004330.1:0-11613 GCA_001685095.1 Ellobius talpinus | reverse complement strand
AATGAGGTCTGGTGCCCTCTTCTGGCCAGCAGGCATACACATAGACAGAATATTTTGTACATAATAAATAAATAAATAATTAAAAAAGAAGGACATTTATCAAATAATCACATACTTCTGTAGCTTCCATCTGTGGTGTGTGTTTCTAGGAGGTTTTAACAGTCAGGGAAGGCTTCATGAGGAAGTGACATTTGACCTGAGTTTCTACGTGGAAAGAGAAAACATGAGCCATTTTCTGGCCAGGGTGTGCCAAGACTTTGAAACAGGAGGGATGAAAAAAGAAAGAAAGACACTAAAATAGTTTTCATTTGTATATTAATGAATTTAAGTCACTTATAGAAAGAATGGACAATAAAAGGGTAGAATTAAAGTGAGATCCTAAAAACTGCCATCTTTAGGCTTATTCTAGTTTTCCACATGCCACTCTGGCCCCTAACATGCTTCAAATAAGTTGTGGCCAGGAATCAAGATTTTACCAGCTATGTCTTACAAGCAAGAGCAAGTGTAAGTAATATCGCACTTTACTCGGTGATACCATGGCATTCAGAAAGAAGCCAGAATACACTATGGATATTTAAAAGGAAATTACTTCAGATTTAGACTGACAGATGACACCTTGCACACAAATGCGGTAGCCAAACAGTAGGACTTCTTTTATCTGGGGTGGGAAATGCCACAGTTTTGCTACTTTCAAGTTGGATATAATTTAAATATACCATAGAATAGACTTTGGAGTGAATTATTTACCCACTACTTATGGAAGTTTTAGCTTAGACCCAGAGTCAGATGTGAAGAAGTTGCAGTTAATTTTTAATACTAGCGATATAGCTTTGGACGGAAGGCACACTATTTCAACATGGCCCCCTCCTCGGGAGCAAACCAGAGATACTGTTGGTAAAGGTGACCACAGCTCCTGTTCCTTGGGAGCCATACTCCTTGATTTTTGAGAATGGCTAAGGTGTCCTGTCAGTTTGCCCCAGGAATCATCCTATCTCTGTCTATTCAGTGCTGGAATTCTATACCCACCACTGTGCAGGTACTGCAGGTACCATACTGTGCCACTATGCCTGTTTGGTTGGTTTTGATTTTGTTTTTCACATGGGATCTGGAATCAAATTCAGGTATTCATGCTTGCAGGGCAAAACCCTTTTTAACTGAGTCATTACCCCAGCTTTGATATATGCATATCGTAATAAGAATAAAACTGTGATATCTATTGACCGTTATGCACAGTGGCTCCTATACTGTCCTCTGAAGGATGGAGAGTCTTATCAATATATCACAAAAAGTAGGAAGTTAAAATATTTGCAAGTGACTGGACTGGAGAAGGATGCCTTGTTGGGTTCATCTCAGCTGTGACTCAGGCAATTGTATAACTCTCATCACCTGAGCATAACTGAAGGTCAGAATCAGTCACTGTAGACAACTTTACAGCGTGGCAATAGGCACATGTTATAAATATGGGCTTTTCTTTTGCCCCTGGATAGCAGTAGCTAAACATTTGCAAATACACTTGCAAATGTAAGAGCATATTTGAAGGTTGAAGAGGTAGAAAGTAGATAAATAAATATCTTACTTTGTTTATTGTAAAGACTGAGGCTATTTTCAAGTATTAAACACACTATACTTCTCATTACATTCCTATGACAGCATCAATTATTTAACATGTTCTTCACGACCTTTAAATATCTATCTAATCTTAACTTCCCTTTTCTCTATTTCTGCTCCTATCAGACTGGGCCAAATTGCTTTAAAAGTAAAAATAAGATAGTTTTCCTTTTTTTTTCCTCCAAGGCAGGGTTTCTGTGTATCTTTGGAGCCTGTTCTGGAACTAGCTCTTGTAGACCAAGCTGGTCTCGAACCCACAGAAATCCGCCTGCCTCTGCCTCCCAAGTGCTGGGATTAAAGGCGTGCGCCACCACCACCCAGCTTTCCTTTTGTTTGTATTGAGTTTCTTTCTTAGGATAATCTGACAACACAAGAGCGTGTGTCTTTAAGTTATTTTCTCGTGCACTAATAGTGAGAGACAGTGTTTTCTGTAAAACAGAAACCATTACTATTCACTATTTATGCCAAGTTTCTTTTTTTAAAAATGTTTGGGCCTTTCGACCTAGAAATGTGTGAGTCCTTCAGCCTCACTCAAGCAAACGATTAGTTCACGGTCCTCTGTCCCGTGATGCAATCAAGGCTTCTTGAAAGTAAGAAATGATTTTTTTAAATGATGTTCATAACATATTGGAGACATACGACCCTCTGCTGGAGTCTCATCTGTGTCCTCTTCTGTTCACTGTTTCAATCTGTCTATGCCAGGAAGTCATCTTTATTGTTTTTATTGTTATCATGGTAAGAACTCTTGACATGCCATCTCTGAGTATTTGCTCCTGCTGTGCTGGAATCTTCTGGGTGACTTCTTCATATAACTGAATATATATATATATATCCTATATCTTGGAACCTAACTGCGTATATATATATATATATATATCCTATACCTTGGAACCTTGTTAACTTAACTCTCCCATAGAGAGTATCTGATTATCTTAGTAGCACTGTGTGTGTTGTGTGTTCATGTCTCTGTGTGTATGTTCATGTATGTGTGCACAGGTGTATGCACAACCTCAGCGGTCAATCCTTCAGCAGCCGTCCACTTTTCTTGTCTCTCATTGGTATTGGACTGGTTAATCAGGATAGTCTGGCTGACATACAGCTCCAGGTACCTGCCTTTCCCCCATCACCACAGCTGGGATCACAGACATATCTCACTCGTCCTTTTTGACCAGGGTTCTAGGAAATCAAATTCAGCTTCTTACGCTTATGCAGCAAGTTCTTATGACTGAGCTTTCTCCCAAGTTGCCCTCCCCCAAATTCACCCAAATTTAACTTTCTTAAAAGTTGTCTCCTATTCTGCCTTGTATCAAAGGCAACTATTGGAAGCTTTGTCTCTGTGATTACAGTGTTCCTTAAGGGCATAGATTACGTCCACAGAGAGTTACTATTTCACTTGTGACTAATAATAGCAAATGTACTAGGTACTTTGTGTGTATTATGTAACTTAACCTCAAAAATGCTACCTTGAAGGAAAAGACTCTTAGGTAATATACCTGTTTTCCTAATGAGGACACTGGGGTTCCAGAGTATGGTCATTTGTCAAGGTCCTATTGCAGCCATTGTCACCTCCAGGCTTGGAACTCAGGCCCAAAGAGGTGAAACACTGTCTAATTCAGTTCTGTATTCTCTTTATCTAGAAGGGTGCTAGGTAGTTAGAAGATGCTTAGTATGTATTTGTTGAATAAATGAATAATTGCCTTCCTCAAAACATGATCTCTTCAATGTCACATGATCAGTATTCTTCTATCATTTTAATAGTAAAGAAAATTAGTGGCTGTTCTAGACATTACTTGAGCCTGAGTATCTGTTATTAATAATTGAAGTGAAGAAATTCTGACTCACCAAGTTAAGCTATGTGTTAAAACATATAATTTGTTGATTTCAAATGGTATAGATAGTTTGGGGTGGATAGAGTTTGTGGGATGGGATTACAGTAGACAGATGACGTGGGGTGAGGTAGCCCAAATTCAGCACATTGTAAGTTTTGTCTTTGGCATTCTAGTAGCCATGTGAACTCTTGGTGTCCAGATCTTGACTGACAAATACCACTCTTAAAGGGAAAAAAGGAAAGAATGGTGGCTTCTTAAAGAATGTCTGGGTGCAAGGTCTGCAAAGAAAAACCATACACACACACATACACACACACACATACACACATGCACACACACAGACTATCCTAGAATATCATGTGGTATTTTAGGATATGGAAATATTCATAGAAAGATGAACAATTTTAAAAGTCAGTGAAATCCATGAGAAGGTTCCCCTCGTCACTCAAGGTGGAACAAATTCAGCAACATAAATGGGCATAGGAATGAAATATGACAAAATTTAATAACTATCTATTAGTGAATATTAGAATAAATAAATAAATCAATGTATATAAATAAATGGTTATATATATTCCTATATTAGAGTTATAGTGAATAAATTTAAATACAGCTCAGTATGTCAGTAATAACTCTGCAGGCAGGACCTATTTATGTATGCTGAGATTAGTGAAGAAACATAGGAGAAGGAAACAAGATATTTCCATAGTCTAACAGTATTTTCCTAAATATACTCACTGTGACAGAAAACAAGCAACTTTCTAGAAGGAGAACCTGGATGACAACCCCTTGTACAAGCGAAACAGGTCCAAGAAGACAATGGCATCAAGCTCCCTTGACAGAGTACATCCAGAATAGCACAGCCCCACTGGGTGCTATGCTTGTCAAAGAGATGGCCTCAGTCTAATTCTAGGTGAATATCTGACAGAGCTAAGCTCAGTCCTTTTCAAATGTCTTGTCCATACTCTTCAAATGTGCCAAGGTTGTCACAGTAAATAAAAAATCAATGGAGTGTCGGAGGCTGAAATAAGAAGATCTGACAAAGTTCAGCGCAGGATCCTTCATTGGATCTGAAGTGGCAGAAGGGTATAAGAACTAAAACAATCAAGTCTTATTGAATTTCTAAGGGATCTGTTTATGGTTGTTGGCTGTTGAACTAATTATGTAGGCGCTC
This sequence comes from Ellobius talpinus, assembly GCA_001685095.1. NCBI lineage: Eukaryota > Metazoa > Chordata > Mammalia > Rodentia > Cricetidae > Ellobius > Ellobius talpinus. The sequence goes on along the minus strand of LOJH01004330.1, from coordinate 7,002 downwards.
TTAGGGACTCTGAGTAGGACACATCATGAGATGTGAGTGGTTCTTAACTTTTCTGTGAATCTAAAACTCTCCCAAAAGTACTTAAAAACTTTTTATAATTTCACTAAATCCTTTTTTTCCCCCAAAGTGAAATCCTTAGAGACCTACACAGTACTATAGAAGCACCTGGGTGGGGGGCAAGTGTGTCTTGATGTGGTTGTAGAACCAAATAGCTGAGGGTCAGACTTTGGAGTAGCAACTTACATACCTATTTTACTCCTAGATAGAGCAAGGCTCAGAGATGGGGAGCTGCCAGGGGAGATGGGGAGACACAGCTCATAAACTGAGGCCTGTTACCTCTCTATTCCTTTCGGCTTGATTCAAATTTCAGAACACGTTCAACTGAATGAATTCAACTCCATTTAAATGCATAGGCTATGTTTATAAGAATTGCATTATTCTAATTTCTAATGTATTATAATGGGTTTATGAGCATCAGGCCGCAGTAAGAATGTCATATTTGCCTTGGACATGTGCTTGGCACTGTGAGAAGTGAACATAAACTTTCACCACAAGACTTTAATGCAGTTCAACTCAGCTTCAAATCAAGGGTTTCAAGGTCCTTAAAGTTTAATGAAGATACACTATTCCCTTTGGGTCAAGTGTCCCTTTAGTTCCCCTTATGTGGAGGTTGGTGTAGCTTACTTATTTGCTTACATTGCCCTCTGTGTGTCTCTGTCTGTCTGTCTCTCTCTCTGCTGCCCTATGCCTCTCTGTCTTTCTGCCTGTTTCCCTATCCCTTTATCCCCTCCCTCCCTGCTACCCTTCCTTCCTCCTTCTCCCATTCTCCCCAGCCCTCATTAAAACAGATGGGCCATTTTATTTCATTGAGTATAATTGTCTGAAATGGCTTCATGATAAAATCACCGTATATTAGGAGCCTGAACAAGACAAAGATAGTCTTGGCCCTTGGCCCATGTTTTCTCTGGTTTTTATTGCTTGTGAGATTTTTGTTCCTCAGAAGAGTCTGCACTTCCCGCCTCCATCCTGTGAGGCCTGGTCTATGTATTTGGCAGGCTGTGTTGCTATGCAATCGTGGCTAACAGGATTAAGCGAGATCATTGGATTTTAGGATTCCCAACTGTCACAGCTGTTTCTTCTCTGACATGTTTTCACTCAATTAATGTACACAAGATCCTCTGGTCAGCCCTTGGCTTCCAGTGAGGACCAAACAGAAACTTAAACACATCTCCGATTTACTTTTTAAATGAAACTATCTGTGATTCCTATTTATATGTATGTGCCAGTGGCAACACTTAGTATATACAAAGCAACTAAGAAATGTGATATGGCTATCATAAATGTAAGAGAAAAACAAACACATTATTTTTATAATCAAGTCTCTATAGTTCCGCATCTTAATCTCCCCTCACATGGTCTGGACTTTTCCCCACTATCCTGCGTCAATATTCGAGTTATCTTTACACTCACCTCTTCCTTACTCTCTTCTACTCCTCTGTATTAATCAGAGCATGTTATTCCTGTGTTTAGTCTACCGTTCATTGACAGAATTTAGAGGTTCTTTCCTCTCGATTTCCATAGATGTTCAGGTCTAACTGGAATGTAATTACGTATTTAAATGACTAAGGGACTGGAAAATTGGTGCATTTTTCCTTTCTCTGTTACCCAGCAAAGCACAGACAACCTGAAAGAAGTCCTTAGCACCTCATCTCCCCACCCAGGGCTGCCAGCGACAGGTGGACTGTATCATCACAGGGGATAGTGATCCACAAGTTATAGGGGAAATTTATGCTGAGGGCTTGCTAACTAGGGAGCTCACAGTAGCTGCAACTTGACTCATCTTCCTGTTTGAGGGGAAGGAAGCAAACATGTCCCTTTAGGTTAAATGAGGAAACCAGAAAGTTTGTTTATTCACGTCAAAGAAAAGAATGTGCCCTAGCATTGCAAAGAAAAAAGTGGATACATAGTTTTAAAAGTAGAGAGTTGCCATTCCTTAAATGTTCTATGTAACCGCGATTTTATTTCATGTGATCTCAATTTGTATCATACAATTTAGCCGACTTGTGTGTTATGTGTACCTGCATATACGTAGGTGTGCATGCTCACAGACTTGGCAAGGACAATGGGTGCCTTGTTCTGTCACTGTATGACCTACTGCTTTGAGACAAGGTCTTTCTATAGCTAAGCTGGCAGCCAGCAAACCCTGGCAATCTTTCTGTCTTTATCCATATAGCTCTCGGGCTGCATGTGTATGAGTAGACACTGCCAGGTTTTAAGTGGGTGCTAGAAATTTGAACTCAGGTCTTCCTACTCGTTCAGTGAGTTCTCTTGGCCACTGAGCCATCTTTCCAATCCTACTCCATTTGAGTTTTACATCCACACATTTGTGTCTAATTTTATATGTGAGGAAACTAAGATTAAGACATTTTCTCACTTGTATGCAGCTGGAAAGTAGAAGAGTCACATTTTCAACCTGGCCAGTCTGCCTTCAGCCTAGTAGAATATAGTTTTTCAAAATCCTCTATTACCGAACACACCTGTGACAAAGTAGTTTTGGCTTTGCCCATTCCAACCAGATCCCATTCCTATTTTAAGAGACACCCAGTATTTTGTAAGAATCTTGTTCCAACTTAGAAGTACAAACAAATACACACAGCTCTACAAACATTCCTAGGAAGTAGAAGCTCACACAAGTCAAGTGGCCCCTTGAGTGCCAACCCAATCAGTGGGCATCTGAACAGGGGTGTTCTGAATTCAAGTCCCCATTCAGATGTGCTCTTCTAACTTTACTCAGACAATACTGGTTTGACATTTTTCAAAATATAATCAAGTAGGGTGTCATCAAGTCTTACTGCACATACTTGTGCTCTATGCACACCCACACACAACACATATATCTGTGTGAGAAAGATTTGAGATTAGTATTCAAATGAACATACTCTAGATCTTGTGCACAGTTTCTAGCATGCTTGGGACTCCTAATGGTCAGTAATTACAGTTGTAGACTGGGATTGGCTTTGTGGCCTCGAAGGCCAGTGCTGGGTGGGAGGGACAGAGAGGCCTGCTGGCTGCCAGCCTAGCTCCAGGTCCAGTGAGAGATCCTGCTTCAAGGGAACAAGGCAGAGAGTAATAGCGCAGGTCACTCAATGCTCTCTGCTGATTTACAGGTCACTTGTATCCTTGTATCGGCACACACATGTGCATACAACCCTCCGCCCCTATACATGCATACACACACAGAGATAGAGAGAGAGTTCATGGTTATTATTGCAAAAATGTTAATAGTACAATTGGCCCCATGCTTGCTCAATTCTGACATCCCTTCTTCCAAAGATAGGGAGACAGAGAGGCCCTGCTCAAATACAAGACATTGAATTAGAGCATATGACAATCAGCCCTACCCTTTCTCTCTGAAGAAAGCAGTCAAGCTGTATCAAGAACATTAGTTTACAAATTGAGACAATGCATCCATCCTGCCCTGTCACAGGAGGTCTAATAGCAGGCTGCCCAGAAAGGCTATGTAGCGAGCAATAGACAGTTGGAACCAACAGTGCTATACTGCTGAGCCTATTGGTGTTCAGTGAGGGGCAGTGTTCATTTCATTCAAACCAGAAAATCAAACCCCTGTAACCCAATCAGTAACTTCAGTTGTCACCACTGTTGGTAAGCACCATTTTTAGTTGTTTTCCAATTGGTAAGAACTTCAAGGATTGGCTTGGTCCAAATCTGGAATTCCGAATCTGTTTGTCTTTGTATTTCTGTTTGGCTTAGAATGGAAGGCATGAAGAATGTGCCTGTGTGCCAATACTCAAGTGTGCCCCTGATCTTCCCTAGGGGAGGAATTCCCTTCTGGATTCTGCCCTCACTCACTCCTTTACTGGGTGAAACCGGTATGTGTATCATGAGCATTCGTCTTGATTTTGGCACTAGCTTGTGTTCTGGAAGTAATCAGGGACTGACGGTGACTGTTTATGAAACTTCAGGGCCTGCGCATTTTCTTCTGGCAATGCATATAATTAAGACCAAATGATTATAAAATTTCTAAAAGCTAGCACTATTTCTCTCATAAATATATATACACATATATTTCTAAATGCACAAGCATATTACTCAACAGTTAAAAATTTTGTGAGTGTATTTTATTCTATTCTATACCCCAAATCTACACTTTCAAAATGTAAGTAGTTCATGAATTTGCAAAAATTTTACATTCTATGAATTTCCTGGAGAAAGTCAAGAAAGACTTATGGAGGCTGGGGAGATGGCTCGGTGGGTAGAAATGTTTGCTTTCCCAGCCTTAGGATGTGAGTTCAAATTCCTCAAGAAGAAAAGAACTTGAACATGAGTGTATATGCATCAATAACCTCAGCACTGTGAACTGAAAACAGATGGATCCTAAGAGCTCCCATCCTACTGAAAGCAGCCAGCTTCCAGCTCAGTGAGACCCTGCGTCGAGGCAGTAAGGCAGAGAGAGGGAGACAAGGAAAACACATGACATCTTACTCTGGCCTCCACACATGTACACACACACACACACACACACCCCACAATATAGAAGGAGGAAGAGACAGAGATTGCTAAAATAGAAAATGGTTTTCTTTCTAGCGTGAAGGCTGTTTGTCATGCCTTGAACATCTTATTTGGTAGAACTAAGTAATGGATGAGAAGGTTCTCATGGTCTTTAGCAGTGCTCCAAATGGCAGTTTACAGATGTGGAATCTCACTGTGTCTGAATTGCCACTCGGACTGTCAGCTCACAAAGCCCCTGCTTCAGTGTGCATGTCTTCTGGGCCTGCAGTTGGATAAGCTCCATGCTACCAACATACCACACCCCCACTCTGTATTGCCACTGGATGACCAAAGTCATCCCAAGTGCATGATGTTTACAAATCATCACCTCCGCCGTAGCTAGGGAACTCCTCAGTATTTACTCTTTGAATTAATAGAATGCTACTGCCATGTAGCTAGTTGCCAAGGTCTGTAAACTGGAAGCCATTCAAAAATCCACCCTGTCCTGTGCATATAACAGTTACTCACCTACTAAGATGCTTTTCTTCTGTCTATGTAGTTATGACACACATTGTCACAACCAAGATCTAATCTTCCACTGAACTTATATCATTCAGTCCCCTCCCCCATCTACCCAGTTCCCTCACTGAAGCTAGTGTAAACAGGTGTGGCCTTTTTCCCATCACTGTAGCGGACACGCCCACACGACTTCTCATGCCTTCTCTTCTGCCTCCTGCCCTGTAATTTGTCCATAACTCTGGACACCTCGCTGTTTCAGGAAATCATATGTTCTCATCGCAGTTTCCCTCCCTTCCTTCCCTACATGGTTGTTTCATACTCAGCCCTCACATGAGGTCAACTCAGAGGCCCTCTACAAACAGCGAGGAGCAGTCCCCAAAGGAGAATGAGCCTCACTTTACCTATTACAGAAATCCCTGTCCTTTGCTGTAAACATTGCCTATAGTTTTAAGTTTGGGAAGGCAGCAACTAGTCTAGCCACAACGCAGTGGGTAGTCCCTATAGCAGAGCCGAACACATATTGTTTGACAGAATGAAGTGTCTTAATTATCTTTATCCTAAGCCTCTCAACTAATATAACCAACTTAAAAACAAGGCTGAGAAATTTAAAATCAGTGTTTCATTTCAAGTAATATTTTTCTTTAGATTGTTTTTCTCATTTCTGATTATCGTTATTATTCTCTGGGAGTCATTTTTGTTTTATTGACTTAGGTAGGGTTGCCATACTGGATGCTTACTGGGATGCCTGCATAACCTACAAGCCAATTCTTGTCTATTTTATCTTTGTCTCAGCGTCTGTCTAAGTTCTTCCCAGAGGATTAAGATGAGTTGCAGACTTTAAGTGGATTCAAGTGAAATATGTCGTCCTTGGAGTTGAGAGCAGAAACAGCTCAGCCTGTGTACAGAGAAATTTGGTCTAGAGAGGACGGGGAGCAAGGAAAAGGGAGGAGAGGAAAGGTCCAGAGAGGAGGATAAGGGAGAGGCAGTGATAAGGAAAGGGGGAAGGAGAGAGAATACATGAGAGCAAGGGGGAGAGAGAGGAGGGGGAAGAGGAGGGGGGAAGAGAGAGGAGGGGGAAGAGAGAGGAGCCTAAGATTCAAAATATGGGAGGGAGCATGGAAAGGAGAAGAAAGGAAAGAAGAGGGGACTAGGAAGGAGTGGAAGGGAGAGAGGGGAGGAGAGAATGGAGGGGAAGAGAGGAAGCAAAGGGACAGGGGAGGGGAAGAAAGAGGAAGAGAGAAGATGGAAGTTAGGATAATGAGAGGAGGAAGAGATGCCAGTGGGGGAGGGAAAACAGAAGAAAGAAAGCGAGGAAGGGAGGAAAAGAAAATGGTAGAGGAGGGAGGGGAAAAGAGGACAGGATAGAGAGGAAAGCAGGGGAGAAGAGAGAGGAGAAAGCAGAGGAGAATAAAGAGAGAGGAGATGATAATACATTCTAGGGCTTGATGAGTTCCTGCCTCTGTGTTGTTTTGAGATACTTTTCACTTAAAAATTACCGTGTGTGTGTGTGTGTGTGTGTGTGTGTGTGTGTGTGTGTTAGCACACATGCAGATATCAGAGGACAACTTGAGAGAGTCCTTTAACCTTAATATAAATATTCCTTTTCTTGCCTAAGCCAGATTAATACACTTTGACTTTAACTGTGCTAGTGTATTTTAAATGATACTCTGGTGTGGGAAGTTCTTCTGTATATGTATTGTTTTTATTAGTTAATAAAGGAGCTACTTTCAACCAATGGCTTAACAGAATATAGCCAGGCTGAAGGATATATATATATATATATATATATATANAGAGAGAGAGAGAGAGAGAGAGAGAGTAGGCAGAGTCAAAGAGACTCTACGGAGCTGCCAGAGGAGAAAGACATGAGCTGCCTACCTTGCCAGTAAGCCACAGCCACATGGCAATACACAGATTAACAGAAATGGGTTAAATTAAGATGCAAGAGCTAGCCAATAAGAAGCTAGAGCTAAT
>LOJH01004329.1:24549-37010 GCA_001685095.1 Ellobius talpinus | reverse complement strand
TGCTGCCTACTGCCACCAGGGATCTTGCAACATTTTTAAAAAATCATAAAAGCATCCATTCAGCTTTCCACAATTTTCTTAGTTCTAGTCTCTTAAGCCAGAGGACTACAAATTCCCTTCAGGTCTCTGTGTCCCCCATGCCTAAACCTAAACTACCTCTTCCCATCTTGTAAATTGCTGACACACAATTTGGACATATGGAGCCAGTGATCTGCCTATCTCCTTGCGGTCCTGGCTTGTCCTATGGGAAAGGTCCAAGACATGGGCGCAGACCCCCTCTCCTGGAAATAGCAAATCACCCAGAGCCAGCCTTGCCTCTCCCACAGGTTGACAAGGAGGGCAGGCGTCACAGTCTTTCGTTCCCCTTGCCAAGATCTCCTAGGAAGTCCCCCAACTAAATACTGGCTCTAAACCCACATGAAATTTCAGGAACTATTGTGTCCTGAGACACCAATATGACCATCACAAAAAGACCCATTTTGCAAAATGGTGCAAGACTCTGAAACTGAGCACTTGTTACACAAAGACAATTTTTTTAAAAGGACAAAATATACCCGCCTTGCCTATCAGTGGACCCTGCATCTTATAATACCAACCTCCCACATAAGACCTGTCTGTTAGCACAATAGTGCATAACTGTTGTGATAGCAACCAACCACCTCCTGATTGCATCTGAAACCCATTCTACAGGGAACTGATTCCTGGCACTGTGTGCCTGCCTGGTCAAAGACCCGTGGCTGTAGAGGTCTTAGGCCTTCGAGTGAACCCACTTGTTTTGCTAGACAGACACATTGTCAAACAGCCTCCCAGCTATGTCTCTGTGCATAGACGTGCTTCTTGCAGCCTTGATGAGATAAACCTGCTTTTACAAGGAACAACAGTTAATGCAAAAATTCATAGCTTCTTAAGGTGCTGAGAATTAGTGGTTATTGAGTGCTCATCCCTGAATAGGACATATATATATCATCCTGTCCAAGGTTCAGGAAACATAATAGACGGTGCAGTAGAGGAGGAAGTTTATGAAACACCATCTCCTGGACCTGATATGGTTGTAGCAATCAGAAACTCACAGCAGCTGATACTGCCTACACTGGAGTCTGTGCAACACCCAGCAATACATGGGGAGGGACTCATGGAACCCTGCCCCTCCACCAGGGAACCATTGGCAGTGGAGGGCTGCTGTGTGAAGAGTCGTAGTTTGATGTGGTCACGCTTCAGTAATTAGCTCCATCTATGTTCATGGGGGCAGCCCTTACTAAACTCAGTAAGCCACAAAACAAAAAGTGGGAATGGGAAGAAAAATTGTTGGCAGAAAGGGGAAGTTATGGGGTGGAAAGTGTTGGGGTTTTTTGTTTGTTAGTTTACTTTTTATAAATAAATATACTGAGACTTATGCTTACTTATGAATGTCTGGCCTTAGCTTGACTTGTGTCTAGCCAGTTTTTCTAACTTAAGTTAATCCATTTCTCTTCTTCTATGTTTTGCCTCTGGGTTTTTATCTTTTTAATTCTATATGTCTTTCTTCTCTTCTTACTCTGTGGCTGTTTATGTGGCTGGGTGGCTGGCTTCTAGCATCCTCCTCACCTTTTCTTGCTCCTCCCTCTTCTGTTCTTCTCTCGAGCCTAGATTTCTCCTACTATTTATTCTCTCTACCTGGCAGTCCTGTCTAGCTATTGGCCACTCTGTTGTTTATTAGACCAATAAGGTGTTTTAGGAAGGCAAAGTAACACAGCTTCACAGAGTTAAAAAAAATGCAAAATGAAAGAATGCAACACATCTTTGTATCATTAAACAAATATTCCATAGCATAAATAAATGTAACACATCTTAAACTAATTTTCCACAACAGGAAGGAACATAAGAGAGAGTAGATGATGAGAATAACAACATTGCAAAATTATATACATGTAAGAAACTGTCAAAGAATAAATTTAATTAAAAAGTAGAGTGTGGAATTATGAAAGATTGGACTATTTCTTCAAACCCCATGATACCCACACAGAGGATGGAGAAAGAAATGAGAAAAAAAAGAGAAAGCACCAATACCTTGCAATGAGGCCTCAGTAAGAAATAAGGGGTAACAAAGTGGGATCAGCATGGTTGCCTTGTTCTTGTTCAGGGAAGGAAGTCCTAGGTAGACCTCACAAGCAGGGCGAAGTGTGTGGACAGAAGAGAATAATGCATTACGACTGGGCTCTGTCTCTGCAGTCCCAAGGATAGGAACAGGGACTGCAGGCTGATGATAAGAGGTGTTTAGGAGCAGGAAGAGAGGTGACACATGTTGCGTGGAGCAGGGAGGATCCTGAGGGAACTGTCCAGTGTCCATGAGACAGAGGAAGGAAGGAGCCTTGTGTTAGTGCCTGTGATCCACTGGATATACAACTCATGTGACCATAGTCACTAATTAGCCCCCTAGCTACCTGATCTTCAGCAACAGGACAAGACAGATGCTGTTATTAAATTGGAGGGTCATAGCTTATGCCCAGGATAGGTCTAGCCACCCCTCCTCAATAAGTCAACTAAAAGAGGGGAATGGGAGATTTATTAAATATGATCACATTGGAACGAGGGACAAAGAGATCCAGGGAACCCTCTGAAATCTGTCTTCAGGGTCATGAAATAAAACTAAATTGTAAATAGAGAGTCAAAGATATGAACAGCAATGCAGTTCAGTCAAGGTGTGGTCTTGTCCATCGCTGACCCATGACTGTCCAGGCTTCAGTCTCACCCTGTGAGATGGCCTAGCAAGTTTGTTAGAACTGTGTGAATTCTTTCTGAGAGATGAGTTCCTCCAACAACTTCAGGCTTTTACTTCTCCCAGCATGAGATGCCTGAAGAAACTCCCACTGCTTTGGGGTTCATTGTCTCAGTCCTCTGATAGAACAGCCAGACTGAGAGACACACATATCACTGTAGAATATCTTCATTTCTGCCAGGCCTGTTGCAGTGCAACAGGCTCCTGGTGCCACTGAGTGAAGCGAGCAAGGGACACAAAACTAATGGCCCATGTATAGACTCCAACCTCAGCTTACAAAGGATGTGCAGCCCTGGCTGTGGCAGAGCTGTGTCCTGACTGTGTGTCTGGTAGATTAACCATTTGCATTCAGGAAGCTAAGATGCACCTTTAGTCTCTTGCCCTGTGTTACTGTTCACAATCCAGAAGACCTTTAAAATTTAAGACTGTGGATAAGTAGGGTGTGTTTCTGAGATTTTAAACTTCTTCTTTAGGACATTCCTAGGTATATCCCCAGGTGTCCACTGAAGAGTCATCCTTATGTGAGAGACAACAGTGTGTCTCACTGTTGAATCACTTCAATGATTGCTGGGAAGTTAGAGCATTCTCTGGCCACATCTTCTGTTTGTAAGTGACCTACACATATCACTGGATCCCTCCACACTCCAGGAAGGGTAGGCCACTTCCCAACCATTGGGCTGGGAACCCAGCATGCAGAATGTTCCACCAGGGGACGGTAGCGGCTCAGGCATATGCTTGCTTGCTTTTGTTTTATTTTGTTTGTTGGGTTTTTTGTTTGTTTGGTTGGTTGGTTGGTTTGGTTTGGTTTGGTTTGGGTGTTTGTTTGTTTGTTTTTCAGACACGGCTTCTCTATGTAGCCCTAGCTGTCCTGGAACTCGCTCTGTAAACCAGACTGGCCTCAAACTCACAGACACCCACCTGCCTCTGCCTTACAAGTGCTGGGAATAAAGGCGTGCACCACCATCACCTGGCTGTATGCTTTCCTTTTAAAGCACATCAATAATCACCTTCTGCCATTTGTTTGTTTGTCCTAGAGTTTGACCCCCACTGGCTCACCCTCTCCCTTTGCATGATTCTTACCTCTGCTCTGGAACAGGTGATGGGGAAGGAAAGTCTAGCCTCTAAGAAGAGATTGAGAGATAGAAGGCCTAGAGGGCGTAGGTGGCAGGACTGGCTGATGGGACAGGGAATGTGCACCGTCACCAGTGTTTTCTGCTCTCTCTTCCCCAAGGGCTAGCACTGGCTGCTCTGCCCTGTTGTGTTTGCTACTGAAGTTCCCCAAGGGCTCATTTGGAGCCAGAGAACTAAGGGAGTCATAGGTAAGAACAGAGGAGACTGAGAGATTAATCTTCCTCTACTCCCCTATTAATAGGGTCATTTCTTCAAATGTAGCCTCACCAAGGAAGGGGGAGACAAAACACCAGGAAAAAAAAAACAGTTTCAAGATGCCCTCCTTCCTGCCTCTAATAACTGGACCACATGTGGACTGTGCCCACAAACCTAGCTTCTCTAGGATCAAAGTGGGATTTCTGTAAGCGTGGAGGGTGGGATGCTCCTGTCTTCTTATCAGTCCCAGGATCTCATCATGGCATGCACAAGGAGCAGGGACATCAAAAGCAAGGCCTGGGGAGGTAGGAAAGGAACAGTTGCTCCTGTTGTTCTCCAGCCCCATCTTCCTCTGTTTCCTTCCCCTTTACTTGGCCTTGCTCTCCAGCCTCAGAGACCCAAGTCCCAAAATCCAGATGAGCAGAGGTCAGTGTGTGTCCCCAGCTGACCAGGGAACCAGTTCCCCTGAACTTTGGTCTTGCTTAGTGACTGGACAGCCGCCAAGAGTCAGACTTTCCCTCTCCAGCTCAGACTTCCTGCTACTGCCTGCTGGGGAAATCCCAGAAGCTGAGCTGTGCCTCCCCACCCAGAGCCCAAGTCCTGAAGGTGGGGAGGGTTGGGGCAGCCAGATTCCTGGGGAGGGGCATTGTAGGAACCAGAGAAAAGGAAGCCCAAGATGAAGAAAGCAGGCCTTCTTTACTCCAGACTCTCTGATCAGGGTTTTTATCACTGTGGGCCAGCTTAGGGGAGACCATGAGAGCTTCTATGGGCCAGTGGAGGAGGAAGGTGGCTGGGAAACCCAAGGGAGGCTGATGGGACTCTGACGAGAAAGTGATACCTGCTGAGAAAAAGGAAGATATCCAGACTGGCTGGGATGAGGGCGCACCCTTGCTCCTCCCACTGGGGGCTGGTCCCTCCTCCACACTGGAAGAGGAAGGAGGGGGCATGAGTGTCCTCCACATGGCAGACATTGAAGCCCCACAGCAGAGGCCTTGGGCTGGGCAATTCACTGGGCATGAGAAAGACTATTCTTTTTTCTTTTCCCACAGATCTTGTTCTGGCCCTCACAGCAGCTGAGACAGGCTTCCTCCCATGCTCCTGAGATGCATCAGTCTTCTGTCCTGCGCCGCCCCCCCTGCCCCCCCCACTTTGCAGGTACTGCTCCTCTTGGCCCTCTCTTCCAAGATCCCTCCTGGCCGGACCCTTCCCCACTTCCTCATCCTCACCACCACAACCCGGCATTCACAGGGAATGCAAGTGTTCTACGAACTGTGACTGCCTGGGTGTCTCAAGCCTCTCCCATGACAAGCAAGTTCAGGACAGGGACCTGGACCTTAGGTCATAAGCCAGTTCATAGGTAAGGGGTTAAGGAACTTTCTTTCACAGTCTGGAATCCTAGCTCTCTCTCCATCACTGAACCCATCCCCCCATTCTCTGACTTCTATAGCCTTACCACTAGTCAGTCCTCCCCACACCTTCCAGGGGTCAGCTGGTATCAGGTGTCAGTTCTGGAGAGATGAGTTACATGCCAGCCTTGTCCTCCAAGGAAGTTACCACAGCACAGGCAAGCAGACACTCTGCTGGAAGAACAAAGGTTTAGCAGTGAGAGCAATAGCTCTAAGTCGGGGCTGAGCAGTGCCTCTGCACTGTTTCTATCTGTCCTTCCTGACTCTCTGGACGCTGGCTTGCACAAGTCCCCATCCTGCAAGGTTAGGGAGGATTAGCTATCATCACCGTCTCTATTATGTACCAAACCCTGCCCTAAGAGCCTCATATGGACTGTGCCATTTCATCCTAGCAAATTCTACCGCAAGGGAGATAGCATCATCAGTTCTATTTTCAGAAGAAGAAACTGAGGCATGAGAGGGTAAATAAATTCTTCAAGTTGGCCTAGCTGTAAGGACTGAAGACAGAGTTGATGCAAGACTATGCTCCATCCCCATGCAACTTAATCTTCAAAATAAGTGCAATAGTAGCTAATTCTAGCTCTGTTTTATTTTGTATATATGAGTATTTTGCCTACATGTATGTCTGTGCAAACATACATGCTTGGTGCTCATAGAGGCTGGAAGAGGGTATTGAATCCCCTGGGACTAGAGTAAAAATGGTTGTAAGTGGTCATATGGATGTGGGGAATCAAACCTGGGTCCTCAGAAAGGACAGACAATGCTCTTAACTGATGAGTCTTATTTCTAGCCCCTATTTCGTTTTTTGAAAGAACGTTTCAGGATCTCATGTAGCCCATACTAGACTAGAACTCAACACTCTATACTTGGCTCATCAATACTGATTTTGCTTTTCTTACATCTATGCCTTTAAACAATCCTAAACCTTAGCTACAAACACTGAGGGAAAACAAGACTCTGAAGGTTAGGAAATGCTCAGCGTCCTACAGGTTGTCCTCTTTGGAGTCAGGCCCACACTTGAGTCTTCATGTCTGTGATCACCTACCCACACTCAGTACTCAGGCCACTTTTCAAGCTCACAGTCCTTCTTCATGTCTCCCTTTTGATTTGTTGAGACTCCTACCCACTCTGCAAACCTTCCCTTTCCAATTCCTAGCCACTATTTAATGCCCTACCAAAATACACCACACGCACTGTCTAGTGAGCACTAGCAAGTTAACCCATTCAGTCTGTCCCTGGCTTCCTCTCCTGACAATATAAAGCCAAGTAATAGTGATCACATTTATTTTGAGACTTGATAATATTTGACAATATAATCACATATATTTTTCTTTTCCTTCCTTTTTTTTTAAATTTATCCCTCACCAGAATGCAAAATTCCTTAAGGGCCAGAATCTTGAGATTCCCTTTACCCATTCTGCCCATGCCCCTCTTCAGACAGGAGAGTGCCCGCACAAAGTAAGGCTCTGTAGGTGAGTAAGAGCCAAAAGCCCTAAGTTACTCCATCTGCTCACACCTCCTGTCTATGCCTGTGCTAATTCCAACATAGCAGATTCAGCCCCATCTGGAGTCAGCCTGTACAGGGATCCTGGGAGTTAATGCCCTCAGAGGAGAGATCAACCCAAGGGCAGCTTTACTCTCCCCTCCACAATGCCTTCTTCCTAAATGAGCAGCTGGCAGATTAACCAGCAGGAAAAGAAAGGGTAAATGATGCTACAGGGAATGCATACACTTGGGGCTGCCAATAGCACTGAAGCCCTTCTTTCTGACCCTTGCTGTCCCAGAAACAGCCCAAGCACCAGGCCTTCTCTCCGAGGCTGGTAACCTACATGGCATGTCTTCAAAATTTTAGTATTTGTTAACAAAAGGCCCACCTTTTCACTCTGTTTCCTCAGTATTTCCAGGGAGGCAGAAGGGAAAATGCCCACGAGGTGTCGTGTGGTAATTGTGGCTATCAGGAGCGCTGGTGTGATTAGCGCTGAGGTCAGTGTGCACGGAGCAGTTGCAAAGGTAGACAGGACTGGGGCATGCTGGGAACACTGCCTTGAAACCAGAGAATAACCCGGTGCTGCAGGCTGGAGGTGGTCCAGAGACGCAGAAAAAGAAAGGGTGCTGAGAATACAAGCTTCTTCCATAATAGTGGTCCTGTACTTCCTACCTCTCCTGCCTGTTCACACTTCATCTCTTATCCTGTCTTATCTTTTCTCATCACCTGTCTCTATTCCTGAAACACCAGATTCTGTTCTTCCTCTCCTCTCCCCATGCCTGTTACCTCGTCCCAGAGGCCTTCCTTGACCAGTGGTACCTTGTCCTTGGCTCCTTTTTTAATGACGCAGCATCACATTGCAATTGCTCAGGACCTTGCTTAGTCATGGCTTGCTGACTTTCCCCACCCACTTAGAGGAAGCAGCTGCCCTACCCCTATGCGTGTAAGTGCTGAAGGCCAGACACCTGACCTCTTTGGAAGTCTCCCCACCACATCAGAAAGCCTTCTTCTGAGCTGTGAACTACTTGTCAACCCCTTCTCTGTGTTCAGACAGCAGAACAGCATGATTCTCTCCTCAGAGAATGTGCTAAAAGGTGACTAGTCAGAGTCAAAGGCTGAACTGCTGGACACTGGGCTTCCAGGGAACTACAGAATGCTCTAGCCTGCATGGGTTCTGCCCTCCAGAATAGATGTGATCACCCATTCAGAGCAGTGTCAGAACTGCAAGCTCCATACCTGATAAGGAGCCCATGTATGTGACTCAGTTTCTCTGACTTTCCCTGAACTCAGTGTTGGATATGGTCTTGAAACACGGTAGGCCATCATATAGCAACAACTCCAAACTATCTTTTGTTTTACAATTGTGTACGTGTATACAATATGGCTTGTTTTCATTACAATTTCATTCATGTATACAATGTTTTTTAATATTTTTAAATCATGTGTTTGAGAAGAAGGGTTGTACACATGAGTACAGGTGCCTTTGGAGGCCAGAGATGTTAGTCCCTTGGAGTTGGAGTTACAGGCAGTTTTGATCTGCCCAACATGGGTTCTGGGAATTGAACTCAGACCTCTGCATGAACTATATATGCCCTTAACCCCCAAGCCACCTCTCCCAGACCTAAGTGTTATTGTTTTTATAATTACATACATGTACACAGTGTATTTTGATCAGATTTGCCTCCCATTAAGATATCTTTCATTTGTCTACTTCCTATTGAAGGGAAGTTGAGTTAGACCTGTGCAAGCTGACACGTTCTAAAGTTTCTTCTGCCATCCTTACCAGTTCTTTCACCTCAAATCCCATCCAAGTCCATTCATATGCAATGGAAGAACAGAGGGTCTCTTCTCCCTGTATTGCCATGATAATTGTGCAGTGAGTCACATAGCAGCATCTACTCTTACAGGAATGGAATGTGTTTAGTTACTTGTCTTTCTCAAGTCTGTTGAGCTTCGAGCCTTTAATCAGTACAATGTAAGTGACTATTTCCCTACTCGAGTCACTAATGGAGAGTGTTTTGATAGGGAGCAGAGGAAGCTCTCCTTGTTCCTGAAGTTCCCCGCACCCACATAAAATACTGTGAGAAACTTGACTTCTTTCTCTATTTTGGTCTGTTACCTACTGTGTTACAATAGGGCAACCCAGGTTTAGGGGCTAAAAACAATTAACAGTTGACTATATCTCACCACTTTCTAAGTCTGGTATTTGGATAGGGTTCGGCAAAGTATAGCAGGCTTTCTCGGGACTGCCAGCCCCTAAATCATGACACAGGGACTTATTATTAGTTAAGAATGCTCAGCCTTATATTATGCTTGTCCCACTAGCTCTGTTAATTTAACCTGTTTCTCTTCATCTACTGTTTACCTTTCTTTTATTCTGTCTGTCTTACTTTCCTGCTTCCCCCCATGTCTGGCTGGCTGGCAGCTGCCTAACCATCTGGTTCCTAGTGTCTCCTTCTCTTTCTCCCTCCTTCTCTCTTCTCTCGAGCCTAGATTCCTCCTCCTATTTATTCTCTCTGCCCACCAGCCACGCTTATCCCTCTACTGCCTAGCTGTCGGCCATTTGGCTTTTTATTAGACCAATCAGGTGCCTTAGCAGGCCCGGTAAAACAAATGCAACACATCTTACACAGTTAAACAAATGCAGCAGAAACAAATGATGGCATTGGCTAAAGTTTCCCAGGGATGTCCAGCTTGCAGTTCAAGTGAGATGGACAACTGAAAATGACTTTAATATACCTACATTTTGCCTAAGATGAAACAAAGACTTGAATCAGCTTGGTAACTTTTCCTTCCCATGTGGTAGTCTGGTGGTCTTTCAGTGTGCTTTCTCTAATAGGGATTCTGGGCTTCTTAACTGTCAGCTCAGGGTGGAAGCTGCAAGTTATTCCAAAGGCTAGGCCCAGACCTGCACAGTTGACTTCTGATGCATTCTTTTTGTCAGCTCAGTCATAGGTCAACCAAAATTCAGAAAGTAGACTCCTCCTACCAAAAGAAACATATCTTGAATCCATCATACGTAGTACTCCCACAAGAAAAGATGATGGGTAAGCAAAAAAAGAAGGTGTCATCCCTGGGATAAAGAAAGCCAGGGAGGATTTCCTGAGGTGAAGATTGAAGTTTTGTACTTGTCTAAAGTTCCTCAAGAAGGAACCAAACATTGCACCCCACTCCACCCTACTCAACTCCCAGACATCTCTGTATATTCCAAACTTAGCTCGGCCTGACTGGATCTCAGGTATTACTCTCATTATTTCGAAATCTAGCCTGTGGTCTAGAACACACTCTACGCAACACCTGACCCTCTTCTAGACCCTCTACTACCCTTATCCCTCTATCATCCTACCTGTCAGGACTGCCTCCTCCAGCAGGAGCTGTACTGTTTTCTAGGTGAGGAAACTGAGATCTGTAGGACTAATACAACACACTCAAGCTCCAAAAGCCCAGCTCAAAAGGCTTTCAGCCCTATACCAGACATCTCATGCATTTACTACCATGTACAAGCTACTCATAGTACATCCCTGCACCTTACAGGCATCAGCAGGGAGAGGGAGGCTGGAAAGTCTCAGAATGCTGTCAATAACCTCTTCAGAGAGCAGAAAAGGGGAGAAGGAAACCGGTAACCCTAAGTCCTTAAAGGAAGGAAATGTCAGAAATCTCCTCTGTCACAAAAGTTGTAGAGCCAGGCTACCCATAAGACTAAGGAGGAGGATCACAAGTTCAAAGCCAATCTAGACAACTTAGTAAGACCTTTTCTCCAATTTTTAAAAGTTTTTAAGGGCTGGAGTTATAGGTCAGTAGTAAAGTACTTGTTTAACAAGCAGCAAGGTCCAGGGTAAGTCCCCAACATCACAAAAGAAAAGGTTACAGCCAAGGGTTTTTGTTCATATATGTCTTGGTATGCAGGTTAGCTTAGTGGTGAGAATAAATCAACATATGGTATTATTGAACACTGCTTACACAGAAATAAAATAGACCTAAACAGGAGAACCGCCCGATTCTTTGGACAATGTGAAAGCATCGTCACCACCCCCACTTAACTGGAAGTTAGGCTCTGACAATTTCAGTTCTCTGGAATGCAGCAGCAAATCCGGAAGTGAAAAGGACCTTTGAAATCCAAAAATAGCTGACAAAGATAGAATCAAAGCCAGGTCCTCAGGGCTCTGCAAGGATCCAGAAGGACTGTATTGAAGAGGTTTGACCTGTGGTCTAGTCAAGGACCTCAAGAGCAAAGCACAGCAGGTGAAAGTTTCCTAAAGAGAACAGCAAGGAACCTTGCCACTAAGGACAGTGAGATTAGACAGACACTGTCTGTCACTCCACTATGGGAAATATTAAAATACCTCATTGTACAGTGACTGGTGCTTTATCAAGTCCACGCACACATTACATCATCACATCTCTACAGGAAGCTGGGAAGTAGGTAGCCAAGCACAAAACAAACACTCAGAGGCTTCATGGCTTTGCCATGACCACACAGATTAGTGAATCTGGAGCTGGGAATGACCCTGCTCTTAAGATGTCCAGCAAAGCTACTTATGATGTTCCCTGTACTATGCCTTGACCCTTTACTCCGCAGTATCTCCCTTTTCATAATGATGATCATGAGTCATCAAGAAAAGATTAGTCTCTGTCTAACAAACTATTAAAAAAAAGATAAAATAGTTTTCACACTAAAAATAGAAAGTCAAGTTTGGCGTTTCGGATAAAGTTCAGCTTTCTGGGATCAGGTATTTTATAAATTCCCACCTCTACCCCCAACTGCCATAGTACTGACATGGCACTGATGTGTGGGCACAGCAAGGGGCCTCCCGAGCTCTGCCACCATCTCCATCTCCACTCTGCTGCCCTGACTCTCTTCTCACCACTCTCCCTCTCCACTCACATCAGTGTGAGCAATCCAGCCGGAAAAAAAAGCCCAGCTTTCCTACAGCTACAGAGACCACACTTCACTACCCAACTTCTGGCACCCTCCTCAGCTCCACCCGGATATACCTTCTACACAGGGGCATCTACAGTGTCAAAGCTTGTAAGCTTCTCCCACGTGTCTAGCAGTCACTGGCTAAAACCCTCTTTAGCTAGCCCTTTAATCTCAGTACATCTCTAAAGACTCGGACATTTTTTCATTTGAGCACGCCTTCGTGGTGCCCTCATAACATTGCTGTGCTTCTCTGCTTGCCCTGCATCAACCAGGACATTCATGTTATAACTCCAAGAACAGAGCAGCTGGAAACAGCGGGGCTGTTGTTATTTGGAGGTAGATGGAGCCAGGGTTGGTGTGGCGATGTCACAGCTCTAGGTTAGCATCTCACACATTTTCCTGGCCCTCTGCAAGATGTCTGTAGTACCTCCAAGCTCATATGACAACATTTAAGGTCAAAAAAGTGTATTAGCTCATAAGGCTACCACAACAAAGTACCACTGACCAGGAAGCTCAAGCTCCTCATCTCATAGACAACTCTCTCTCTCTCTCTCTCTCTCTCTCTCT
>LOJH01004329.1:390-15736 GCA_001685095.1 Ellobius talpinus | reverse complement strand
GGAGTCGCGAACACCTGCAGACGCGCCTGCGGACTCCGAGGGGCTTGATGGGCATGTCGGGGGCCGGAGGATCGAGAGGGCATCCGGCTCGGGCTTCGTCCAGCGCGAGCCCACAGGCGCCGGGCTGAAGGGTGTTCCCGAGCAGGGAAAAGGCCCTGCGATCCGACACGCAGTCTAGGAGTTAACCCAGGACAGCTTCCCGGAGCCTTGGGGAAATCGGTGTTTATTCTCTCCTATCATCACGGAAACGGGAGAGGAAGCTTCTGCCCAGCCCTGGTGCCTTGTTACTGTGTATATCCTGTGTGTGCCAGTGTCTGTTGCCTCCTTCTAGTGTTCTTATGGACTGAAACTTACTGTTCTCCTTAATGTATATGTCGGGGTAGAAAATGCAGAACATCTAGAGGAATTCTAGGTTAGATGAAATTTCCAAGATTAGGAATTTGTCCCACCCCACCCTGGGGCCTCTGAAGCACCTGCGTTTGCTGCAGACCAGCTCTTGATGGTGCTGAGGACCTGTCGTCCGCCCTGCAATGATGAGAATAAGCCTGTCCTCTCTTCCTTCGTCACTCTCTGCCAGTTTCACCCTTCCCTCCTCTTTGCTGAAGGACTGACACAAAGCTGTCTGCTGCTAGGAACAGGAGATTTATTGAGGAACTATAAGTCTGCATGGAATGAATTCAGATCCTAGCAAGATGCCATCCACCACTGGCCAGGAGACCCCAAATCCCTACCCTGTTCTTTTTATTCCCTCTTAAATATATGCCTTTGCAATTTTTTTTATGAAACTTTAGGATAGTGCTATTTCTTGGATAGAGTGGCTGTACACACAGCACGTTTACTTTCTGTATCTCAGAATATTTTTTTAGGGTGAGCGCAATTTCTGATCGGAGGATGTTTTCCATTTCACATAATTCAGTAAATATTTGGAATCCAAAGTAACTTCTTGAGTAGAGGGTTTGGATTTTTTTCACTCTTTAAATTGGTATATCTGGGTGAACTCAGGCTTGTGTACCTAAGCATATGGGCTTGTTTAGTAATACAAAACAAACTGTTTGACTTGTTTTTGCTTCCTTTTGGACTTGTTTCACTGTTCCTTTTTTATGTTGGAGGGCTGGTCAGAAGAAAGAAAGCAAATATTAAGGACAGTGTTTACACTTGTGGCTAAAGTCAGGTGAAAGATAATTATGGCTTTTGAAGCTGATGACCTGAGGACCATCATTTGATGACTTGAGGATTAGTAGTTGAGAGGTGACATGCTTAAAAGAGAAAGGGCTTTGAAAAAAAGTAAAGACAAAAGGGGTTATGTTTCGGGGGGGGGAGCTGTGCCAAAAAACCTTTGTTAGATAATACATAACATCTCAAAATAACTGTGAGACTTGTTTCTCTCAGCAGGAGGGTGAAAATGAAAGCAGGCTGTGGCATCGTGGAAAAGCCAGAAGGAGGTGGAGGTGAGCAGAGGTCAATCATCTCTGATGGATCTGGAATGTCCCTTAGTGGTTCCTGTCCTTTAGTGTTCCTGTTCCCACTTGGGTTTAGGTTGACAAATGGTAGACCATAACTGGCAGCCGCATGACCGTGTAGATATTGGTAGGATAGTTGTAGGCTTGTTTCTTATGGCTCCACATATCTTCATTGCAAGTTTTTGTGTCTCTTTTTCTGTTAGAGAAATAATGCCACGCTGGGGATAAGGTGTTTTCTGCCATATGTTCCTAAAACATCAGTTTATCTTGCTTCTTTTGCTATATGGTAATCTATGAAAAAGTGATAGATTAGGTTGCCTAAGTACTGCTGCCTAATTTTTATTAGATTCAGTGATTGCCACAAGGGTGGGTAATTTCTCCATCCTTCCCTCTCCTCTTCATGGTTAGCCTAGCTGACTAGAAGGGTGTGTTTGCAAAGTACTCTAGAGATTGCAAGCCATGGAATGTGGAGGTGGGGGTACTGGCATGTTTGTACCTAACTCTTGCCCTCTTCGTGTTTAAGGGTATCAGTTTCCAGATTGGGCCTACAAAACAGAGTCGTCGCCAGGCTCCCGGCAGATCCAGCTGTGGCACTTCATCCTGGAACTGCTGCAGAAGGAAGAGTTCCGCCATGTCATCTCCTGGCAGCAGGGAGAGTATGGGGAGTTTGTCATCAAGGATCCAGATGAAGTGGCTCGCCTCTGGGGCCGCAGGAAGTGCAAACCACAGATGAATTATGACAAGCTGAGCCGGGCCCTCAGGTGAGGGAAAGGCTCCCCCAAATTTGTGGTATTAACTAAGCTGGAAGGAAAGTGTGCAGGTTTGTGGATGTTGTCTAAAAAGATATCAGGTGATGAAAGACTGCACTTGGTAGTGGATAATGTGTCACTTAAAAGTGTGAGTCTAAGAGGTATTGAATCTGAGTGGTACAAGAGGTGAGAAGGTGTAGGAGGGGATTCCAGTGTGGCTGGCACTGGCTGACAGCGGATCATGCTTTGTAGTGGGTGAAACATGAACTAGGGCTCACTTATAATCCAGGGGATTACTGTAGACTTCCCTATTGGGAAATTCCTATCATCTCTCTCCTTTGGGCTCTCCTAGAAGTGGGAAAGGTGCAGTGGGTACAGGAGGGAGGCTTTGAACCCAGATGCTCACATACCATACCTGCACCCTCCATCCAGTCCAAAGGGCGATCACCAGAAGTTCTCTCATTCACTCTTCTCTGTCAGCTCTTTAGTCCTCAAGGGGCCAGCAGGTAGTTTATGACAGATGCGACTTAATAGAAGCCAAGCCAGAGCTTCCAGGTAAATGGAAGTTCCCTTTCTTTCTTCATTCTCAGTAGCTTGAGCGTAAAGTCTGTGCAGTGTTGGTGGCGCCTTCCACGTCCTTTTTGTGCCACGGTGAAGGTGAAGTGGGCCAGGGTGGCTGCTGTTTCCTGTTCATGCCATTGTCACACTGGCTCCCATGAAACCCGTTTCCTTTCCTGTGTTTAGTCCTTGCGCTTAGGCTCCTGACTAACTCCATGAGCTCTCCCAGAAGGCTTGTCTGACCCAACCTGCGCAAGACGAAAAGAAACTAGACAGTTATTTAGAGTGAAGCAGGAAGGAAGTGGACCATAGATTGAAACTATAGAGAAATAAGAAGGTGAGTGGTTAGAACTGAGGAAGGTGTTTGGGATCTTAAAATAAGAATGTCTGTGTCAAGCTCTAGACAAAGACTACAGCTCAGTTTAAAATGGATGAGAAAAGTGAGTTCTTAGGTCTCCAAGTTCCAAATCCAGGGCCAGGCTACAAAGGAATGGTGAAGGTTTTTGTAAGCAATGCTTAGAGCCAGAATTGATAAGTGTAGCAAATGTCATACCATTGTTCTTGTTTTTGTAGATACTATTACAACAAGAGGATCCTTCATAAAACAAAAGGGAAAAGGTTTACTTACAAGTTTAACTTCAGCAAGCTGGCGATGCCCAACTACCCTTTCATCAACATCCACTCAAGTGGTAAGAGACAGTACCTGTGATGGAGAGTGATTTTGAATTTAAAAGAATTTTTAAAAACCCAAATCTGAGACATGACCTGTGTAAGGAGATTTTAGAAACATTGATGTGACGTGATCCCTAGATTACTTCAAGTCCTCCTTATTCGTCTAAAGGGTAACGGGCTGTGCGTTACTCTAGCAGGCTTGTTAGTTTATTTGGTTACTTCTATATGCATTATTTTCAGACTCCTGAGTACTACTAAACTCCTTTTGGGGAATGAGTCCATAAGTTTATGTTGAATTTTAAATTCAAGACTCCGTTTTAACACCTTGCCCAGTGACTCTTTCATAGCTGTGAACCTGTTTCTACAAACATTTCCGATTTTCTATGAAACTACAAGCTCTCCCTTATCAAGTGAATGTCATCAAAACCACAGCCCCCTCAGTCGTGTTTGCAGTGAAAGGCCAAGTCTCTGATCTGCACCAGCACTCGGCACTGCTCCTCAGTGCAAGACTCTGGACTTCCCTTAGCCTCTTTCCTTTCAGGTGCAGCCGGCTTCCCCTCTGTGCTGTCTGGTAGCATCTGTGGCAGCTCACAGCCTTTAGTCTGCTCCTTGATGAAGATACATCCACTTACAAAAGTGTCACGTGTAGGTGTTTGAGTTAGAGTTAGGTTAGAGTTTTCTTGTTTTGGGGAATTTTGTTTGGAGAGAGGGGTGTTAAAAGATAATAAATTATCCCCTACTCATTTTTTTTTAATTTGAGACAGGTTTCACTATGTAGTCAGGCTGGTCTTGAACTTTACTCTTGTCAACCTGGCCTAGGGCAGTCTTCCTTTCTCATCCAAGTGCTAGGATTACAGGTGTCAAGTACCATTTTGACCACTTTTATCATTGTTCTTTGTGACATTATATGCCAAGAAAGGAGATCATGATTTTGAATAAAAGTAGTCAGAGGTTGGCAGAAACTTGAAAAATTAGAGGAGGGGTGTGGCTAAGAGAATATAATACTAAGATGATCTGTAGATATGTAATTACTGCACACAACAAGTCAGGGCAGTTTTAGCTTGACTGCTATCATTGCAGTTCCACCTTCTCCAGTAACCACGCCTTCCTGTCCCTGGGGCATGCATTTGGGGGTGGGGGTTGGAATGCACCTCTAATTACAACCTGTTTTCTTTCCCTGTGCCTAAGGGAGCTGCATTAGGAAATCAAAGCTGCTCTAGCCCCTGGAATCTTGCTTCCTCTGTTTCTCACTCTTGCTTTTTCCCTGTGTGCCTATAGAGTGTAGGACTCCAAATGGGCATGCCGTCAGTTTTGAAAAAATACGTTGGGCTTCATACACTTGCACTCCTCCAAACCTGTCAGTCTTGTTCTTTGATCCATTTTCATCAATTGAAGGCTCAGAAGTTCAACCACTTAGACAACTTGAATAGAATGTCCATCAACCCCTGAGAGTAATCGGGTTTTCCAAGGCCAGGGACTCTTCACTCTGTAAATCTGTGAAGGTCTGCAAATCTGTTACACCAAATGCTGTTAAGCCAGCAGTGATCTTTAATAGGTTCAAGATGTTAATCAAAAGTCCTGGGATAGTCATAGCTCAGAAGAGCACTTGTTTAGCATGTGTAAGGCCCTGGGTTCAACTCTCAACACAAAATCATCATCATATCATCATCATCATCCCAGGAAAAGAAAAACACTGAACCATCCTTTTAGTCTGTTGGCTCCTTGGTATAGATAACTCCGAAGAACCAGAGCCATTTGTTTACAGAGAACTTTTACCCACATAGACCAAGTGTTTAAGATTAACATAATGTTGACAAAAGAAAGCAACACTATTGAGTGTCTACTTAGTAAAGGCGCTTCTGTTTGGTTTGGTTTAGTGACTTATCTATGCTTCTAACCTAGTAAATATGTATCTTGATACTTCTGTTTTACAACTGACAAAATCAAATATGAACACAGCAGAGTCAAATACAGAAGTAGGTTCAGTTCTTCCTTCAACTTTTAAAATCATGCTCTTGTTTTAAATATCATGCAGTCTTCCTCTTGGTTAGGATTCAACCATGTGTTAACAGATGTGTTAATCCCTAAAGAAAAACAAAGGATTATGGGAAAGTTCTTTTCCTCAAGGAACTTAAGAGTTTAACTGAGGACCTAGCTCAGATCCATACAGGGTCTGTGCCTGCCGCTTCAGTCTCTGCGAGCCCCTATGAACCCTGATTGGTTGATTCTGTGGGCCGTGTTCTCATGGTGTCCTCGACCCCTCTGGCCCCTACAATCCTTCCTCCCCCTGCTCTGCGGGGTCCCCCTGGCTCTGCCTAGTGACAAACCTAGAATCTCATCTCAGTTAAACTCTTAATGTTGGGACCCTTTACCTCCTACTGGCTTGCCACATCCAACCATGATAATGAGGTTTGTGCCCAGTCTTTTAGGCCATGCGAGGCCTGCTTTTTTAAATTTATTTATTTTTTTAAGAGGACTTGACAAGGAGTTGATCTGGGGAAGAGGGGAGGTAGGAGGAACTGGTAGGAGTTGTAGGGAGGGAAAACTGAGGTTGGGATATAATGTATGAGAGAAAAAAATACAAGTTTAAAGGAAATTCTACGTTTGTATGGTGGGATGTAATAAAAGCTCTAGAAAATACCCACTTAAACCCTGGAGGCCAGAGATTCTCTCTGTAGATTGGTCAGTGTATGCAACTATTCTGGTCTTTTATTTTTAAGTAGAAATATATGCCAAATATAAACACATGTAAGCGTGAATATTGCTTTTTCCCTCCATGTTTTTCCTAGTCACTGTTAATAGTTTAAGGTGGAGCTTGGCATGGCTTCCTAGCACTTGGAAGATAGACAGTCAAAGGGTCTGGAATTCAAGGACACCCTGGGCTGTGTATTGACTTCAAGGATAACCTGGGCTGTTCTGACACCATGTCTCAAAACCCCAAAAGACACTTTAGGATAGAGTACTCAATATTCGAATACTTCTTGAAACTAAGTGTAGTGATGCACACCTATAATTCCAGCATGTAGAAGGCTAAGGCCGGTGACATTAGCCACATAATAAGTTTCTATCTCAAAAAAGTATATCTATATGCAGTATCTCTGTGTGTGCAGCATATATAATATGGCCTACATATAAACAGTATATCTATATGCAGTATCTCTGTGTGTGCAGCATATATAATACGGCCTACATATAAACAGTATATCTATATGCAGTATCTCTGTGTGTGCAGCATATATAATATGGCCTACATATAAACCGTCTTAATTTTTTTAATTTAGAAATTTTGTAATTTTGATTTTTTTTTAAACCATTAAAAATTAACCCAGGCAGGGCTGGAAAAATGGCTCAGCAGTTAAGAGCACTGACTGCTCTTCCAGAGGACCCAGGTTCAANCTATATGCAGTATCTCTGTGTGTGCAGCATATATAATATGGCCTACATATAAACCGTCTTAATTTTTTTAATTTAGAAATTTTGTAATTTTGATTTTTTTTTAAACCATTAAAAATTAACCCAGGCAGGGCTGGAAAAATGGCTCAGCAGTTAAGAGCACTGACTGCTCTTCCAGAGGACCCAGGTTCAATTCCCAGCACCCACATGGCAGCTCACAACTGTCTGGAACTCCAGTTCCAAGGGGCCTGACTCCCATGGGAAAACACCAATGCACGTACAATAAAAATAAATAATTTTTTAAAGAATTAAGCCAGGAATAGTGACTCACACTGATTACCCAAGCACTTTATACTCTTTTTATACTTGTGTTTGTGTGTGTGCACATGCACGTGTCTAAGAAACATTAGAAAGATAGAGAATTCCTGGTTAAAAATGGTTCACTCTCAGTAGGTGGGGAAGGGCAGGCTAAATCTGTCCCTCACATCATCCCCCCTGATCACCCTGGGTTTAACACTTCTTTTGGAAGACGTGAGACCTAACAAAGAATTGAACTCATACCGAGCACTCACATGCCCTCCCCTGACTCACTGCTGTTCACAGCATTGCCCCATGTAATTAATCTCTATTTACGGATACTTTTTGCATCTGGAGATTAACATGCTGGTACCGTGGCTTTTCTCTCAGGAATAAGGGATGTTCTTTTCTGTAACTGCAATGACACTACCACACCCAGAAAGTTTAGTGCTGCTCTAATGATATGATATGACCCATATGTAAACAGTATTTAAGGCTTTTTAATTTAAATTTTTAATTTTAACTTTTTTTTTAATCATTAAAATTAAGCAGGTCATAGTGGCTTATGCTGACAAACCAAGCCCTTGGAAGGCAGGGGCAGTTGGGTCTCCGTGAGTTTGAAGCCAGCCTGGGCTGCCTAGGAGCCAGTTCTAGGCCAACCAGGACTCCATGAGATGCTGCCTCAAAAAGAGCAAACACAATTTATTCTAACAACATGTGACCTGTGCACGGGTACTAGTCCAAAAGCCTCACAGATGTTAACTATTTCTCTGACATTAGGATTGGTCTTATTACTTCCTACTTATGAAAACTGGGCCAGAAAGTAACTTTTTCAGAAACTCTTGGGTAGGGTTAGGGTTTGAACCTAAGCAAAGAACTTATTTGCATTGTCATCAAAGGGAGCACCAAGAGCTCGGCTTGTTACTTACACTAGTTAGCACATTGGTACGAGACTGAGGTTTAGATTTTCTGTTATATGTATTGCTGCGCTCCTCTTTCAAGTAATCATATTGACACTTAACAACAGGGTTTTTTTTGTTTGTTTGCTTGCTTGTTTTTCAAATAGAACCTTAGATTTGACACCTCAACATATTATACATAAAGGGGAGGGAATCAGCAGCCACCTTCCATACATTGCCCTAGTCTTATCTTTCTTTGTCCTGTGTAAATGCATGTGGAAATAACTCCTTACAGGTGTGCAGTGTGCCTTAGTATATATATAAAGGCTAAAGTGGTAGACTCTATTAAAAATAGAAACAAAACTAACTTGACTTAAGCAAGCATTTCTGACTTGCATAGGAAATAGGACTTTTTTTTCTCTCCACACTAGCCTTACATTATATTCTGCATTTCAAATTACAATTTTTCACTTTTGACTAATAACTTCTTTTAAGTATTTTTATGTGTACATGTTTTGCTTATTTGTGTGTGCGTGTGTGTGTGTGTGTGTGTGTGTGTGTGTACCACGTGTGTCTAATATCTGTGAAGGTCAGAAGAGGGTTTTAGATCTCCTGGAACTGGAGTTGTGAGCTGCAGTGTGGGTGCTGGGAACCAAACTCAGGTCTTCTACAAGACTAGCAGGTGCTCTTAACCACTGATCCATTTTTAGAGCCCTTAGTTAGATAAGGCTTAATAAGTCAAGAGTCAAAAAAAAATAATAGACTCTTAGTTGCTGTAAAAAACTAAAGAGATCCATTGCCCTGGACCTATTTTGGCTCTACTCAAATTATATGCAAGGTTATGTGTCTGTTTTTCCTATTTATTACTTTTAATAACCAATCTCAGTTCAGCGGTCTTTAAAACAAGGCCTACAGAAGAGCTATTTTCTATTGAACATTTGTTGGTAAATGGTGCTCTGGCAGGTGTCACAACCATGGGCACCAAGAAAGCCACAGTCTGCCACATAATGGCCCGCTCCAAAGTTCAGTCACTATATTTTGTGCCCTGTTTTCTCTCCTGGACCACCAAACTTTGACTATCCAGTCCCCTTATTTCTAAGCCCTTTTTTCTTATCTCTTTCTTTCATGTATAAAGAACTCTTTGGATATCATCATGTTAATAGCCAGTAAAGCCTCCCAGAAACCTTTTGAGCACCTGAGGCTTCAGGTGGCAGCTTTCTTAGGCCTTATTTGGGGCTTTTTGGGGAAGTTGAGAATTTATGACCTTCTCAAGTTAAATGTGATAAAATGATAGTTTCTTCTTAGAGTTTGAAATTTAGCAGTTGGACTTGGTTTTTTGAGGCAACCTAGCCTCAAGTCACAGTAATTTTCCTGACTTAGCCTCCTCAGTTCTGGGGTTATAAACATGGATCGTCACACCTGCTAGTAGTCAGACTTGGGAGAGGAAATAGTAGGTCCAGCTTCCTCCTCAGTACTTGAGGACAACAGAAGTAGATACCATTATATAGGATTCATTGAACTATAGATACAGAAAGACTGGAATCTCTGAGATATAATGGTTGTCTATCAAAAATGATAAAGAGAGACCATAAGAACTTACCTTAATAAAAATTGCCTTTTCATAGCAATCTATTTCACTAAAGTACCTTGTCCCTGCCCATTCATGTGAGATGGAGTCTGAATTTTCAGAACAACCACATGCATGTGTTTTGTTTGGCTATGTAGCTGCTGGGTTTGCTTGCTTTATAAATACAGCCAAAATTATGATGGTGAGAAAAACCTTCCTGGTGAAGCTGAAAATTGAAATGGAGTATATACACACAATCGAGTTGCAAGGAAGAGGTCCATGTACCCATTCATTCTTCAACTAACATCTAGTGGGCACCTGCTAACTCTTACACCCTGAAATGTTGGGATATAGTTTTAGGTCAAATATTGAATGACATTGCAGGTAGGAAGGAGGACCACCTGGACAGTAAGCTAAGAGACCAGGGGATCATGGAAGCTAGGCTGAATGGAGAAAGCTGAGCAATATAGGATGCCTTTAAAGGCTCAGGCCTCCTCCCTCCTCCACCTGAGTGCTGGGATTGCAAGCCTGTACCACTATACCCAGCCTGAGCAATAGTTTTGAAAAAGACTCAGACTAGATAAGTGTGTTTCCTGTTGTCACTTAACATTGTGTACTTAGCTAGTGTAGGTAAAAGTGATGATATGGTAGTGAATGACCAGGTGGCTAACACAGACTTTTTTCTTCCATCACAGGTGTGGTTCCTCAGAGTGCACCACCAGTGCCAACAGCCTCTTCCCGCTTCCATTTCCCACCCGTAGACACACATTCTCCTAGTGATGTGCAGCCAGGGCGGTTCTCTGCTAGCTCCTTGAGTGCTTCTGGCCCTGAGTCAGGTGGTACCACTGATAGAAAGGTAGAGCCTTTGGACCTAGAAGATGGCTCAGCCTCTGACTGGCACCGGGCCATGGATTTTATACCCTCTAGAAATGCTCTTAGTGGAGGAGGGATTGGCCACCAGAAACGTAAGCCTGACATAGTGCTTCCTGTCTTCTCTCGGCCAGCAGTGTACCCTGACCCCCACAGTCCGTTCGCTATCTCTCCAGTTCCTGGCCGTGGAGGTGTCCTAAATGTTCCCATTTCACCAGCCCTGTCCCTGACGCCCACCATGTTCTCCTATAGTCCTTCACCAGGCCTGAGCCCCTTCACCAGCACCAGTTGCTTCTCTTTCAACCCAGAGGAAATGAAACACTACCTTCATTCTCAAGCCTGTTCTGTGTTCAACTACCATCTGAGTCCTCGGACTTTTCCCCGCTACCCAGGGCTCATGGTCCCACCGCTGCAGTGCCAAATACATGCTGAGGAGTCATCCCAGTTCTCTATCAAGCTGCAGCCCCCACCAGCTGGACGGAAGAACCGAGAGAGGGTAGAAAACAATGAGGAGTCCACACATGCCTCTGCCCCAACCAGTGCGCCTAGTCCCTCTCGAATCAAGGTAGAGCCCCCCTCTGAGAAGGATCCCAAGAGCCTCAGGCAGTCGACCCAAGGAAAGAAAGAACACTCCCAAGAAGTGGACACTGTGCGGACCAGGACCATTAAAGAGGGGAAAGGCACAGTGTTTGCCCTCCCCTCACCCACTTGGCCCTCTGTACCCATTAGCATCCCCAGTAATGAAACCCCAGAGGGGGCTGAAGACAATGAGGGCAGGTCTGGCAAGGAGCCCAGTGTTCCTGAGAAGAAAGAAGATGCACTGATGCCCCCCAAGCTCCGACTGAAGAGGCGATGGAATGATGACCCTGAAGCCCGGGAGCTCAGTAAGACGGGCAAGTTCCTCTGGAATGGGGCAGTACCCCAGGGCCTGGCTGCAGCAGCCACTGCTGCTGCTGATGCTTAAAACCACAGTGGAAGGGAAGCTGTTCATATTACAATCAGATACACGTGTTTATGTAGCAAGATTCTGGGGTGGGAGGCGGGGTTAAGCTGGTTTGATAATTCTGGGGCATGGACTTGTACTTTTCTGTTGGGGATGACTGTCTTGTGTTGTACATTAAGTGGGGTATAAACACACTCTCTTCTTGGTGACTAGGATGTAGGGAGGGTATTGAACTGTGGGGGAAGGAGCTTGTTTCCTGTTTTAAGACTCATTTTCTGCCTGACAAGCTCTATAAGAGCTCACTTTGTAGTCCCGTTACAGTTCAGGACCCAGAGTTTTTTCTATTGTATTTATACATAGAGAAAGCCAATAATGGTATATCTTGCTTTGAGAGAGAGAAATAAAGGAAAAGGCTGGGATGCTGGGTGGTAAGGAAGAGTTAACAGCATGTTAACTAAGATATTTATTTCAGGAGAGCGAAAATGTAGTTTCAGTCTTCCAGAAGTGGGGACATTTAGATGTTCTTCCCTCTTTTCTCCTCTCCCCGTTTCCCTTGCTGGAGCACATGTACATGTGTGCTCGCTCGCTCTCTCTCACATGTGTGCTCGCTCTCTCTCTCTCACACACACACACACACACACACACACACACACGCCCCCCCACACACACACTCACACATTTGGCTTTTTTCCCCTTCTTAGAAAATGTTTTCAAGGCTTTAGTGTACTGCAGTTACAATGGGCAGGGAGAGCACAGGAGCACCTGGCCCCTCAGCTTCAGAGCTGAGGTGGGGAGGAAGCCCTGCTGCAAGCTCCTTGACTGTCACCTACTGCGCCTGTTAAAAAGCCATGCGGAGTTGTAAACTCTTGATCAGGGAAGAAAGAAGAGGGCAAGAGGAGGAAACCCGATGCCTTTAAAAACAAAACAGATGACAGAATCAGTCTTCATTTTTCTTTTTACATTATTTGTTTGGGAAACCATGCCAAGTGTAACTGAACAAGTTTTATGAGGAGCAGGATAGTGCCGTTGAAGATGCTTTTCTGTTGTGTCTGGTTGTCTTATTGTTTCTTAAGTGACGCCTTAACTATGAACATGCATTAAGATGATACGGGTCTGTCGGCATAAACCTGTAAAGGGCATGAACACTGTTGAGATGACCCAGGAATGTTGAGGCATAGTCGAATTCCTAGCTGATAGCTATTCCCTCTGATGTTACCAGGCTGAGTGCAAAGGGCAGGACTGTAGGACCGACTAAGTGCAGAGTAGCTGGGAACAAGTGTTGTTGAAACTGGAGGAAGAGGTAGGAAGGTGGTGACCAGGGGCCTGTTAACCACAAGTTATCAGATGCCACAAGACCCTGTGGTGGTGTTGCCACCCTTGTGACCCCCATTGCCCAGACTGTTCTGCTCAGTTGACTATTCACAAAATGCAGGTCACAGATGGGAGCCATTTCTTTGTGGGAAATTCCCTTACAAAATTTCAAAGAAATGGGAAGATAGTGATCTTCTGTGAAATGAAATGCTAGCAGAGGGGCAGAGAGAAAGCAGCAGCAGCCAACGTCCTCTGTGTACGCTGGTGCCTGGAGTGGCTCAGGGCAGCGGGAAAAAGTCATTCCGTATCTGCTGAGGCGGGGGATGGCATTGGGGCATCAGTGATTGCTGATTCCACCACCTTAACCTGGTTGAAAACGCTATGTACCAGGTAATACTTGAGTGTTATCTTTTGATGGTGGGGTGTTTGGTTTCTCTTTAACTGAAGCGCATGCACAAAAGGAGCTCAGGAGACAGCAGCTGACTCAGGATGACTTGAGGCCATCATTTCTCTTTCTTGATGAGTGTCTTGTCGCTTGGTCCAGATTCCATACATAAGCAACTGTCTTTCCCCAGGAAAGGGACTGAGAGGTCTCTGGTGACCCAGGCTTTGGTCAGGCCACAAAGGACTCACCGCTCCTGCTGTCCTTTTGGCTGTGTTTGAGCTGCTTCCTTCTCTCACCCTGACTTACCTCTGAATCTAAAGCAAGCCCAGTGACTAGAGGAAGGCTCTCTGCTTGGTGTTGCCCATCAAATCAGGGAGGCCAGGTGGCCACCAGTGTCTGCTAGAAGGGCTTACCAGCGAGTGTCCGTGTGAACTCAGGAATAGAAACGTGGGGCCTTTAAAATGAGAGGAGGAAAATCCATGATGCATACCTGTAATCCCCTAAAACCCAAGTGCCAGAATTAATCCCTGGATGCTGCTTCCATTTGAATAAATTCACTGCTTTTACATTTGGAAAAAAAACATTCAGAAATGTTGAACTCAATGAAAAATTCTTTTGGTCTTTTACTAAACTATGCTGTTTCCTTTGATTCATTCCACCCGTAATTTGTTGGTTGATTGGCACTGCAAACAGTTGCAGTTTGGATTTGGAGCTGGGGAAGGGTCTGTCTAAATAGCAGAACTTGGGCTTGCTCAGGAAATAGAGCGAACATTGATATACTTACTGGAGCAAAGGAATGAGAATTTGTTCTCTCCTCAGCCCCTCCTGGCACTTCCTGCCTCCAGCCTGGTGTGAAAGAAGGTGGTCGCCTGCTGTGAGCACATCCTTGTCCAACAATAGAAAGGGGTTAGAAGCTGGATATACTTCCTCTTCCTCATTTTTTTTCTTTCTAAATTTTGTTGTGCCAAATGTGTAAAATTTTGTAGGTGTAAATCTATTGAAATTTCACTAATCAAGCACTTGTTCATTTAAACAGTTTGCTTTTTCAGCCATAGAAAAAGAGTAGCAAATTCTCAGGGGCATCGGCATTGCTGAGCTCACCTTTTTTTTGAAGTAAAATAGAGACAGGTATAGTCCGTCTCCCTTAGGTGTCAGGCTGTTCTGCGTTAAACCCAGCTCAGTAATACAGGGAACCCTAGTGACCCATAAGCCAGGGAACTTCCAGAAGCATTAAGAAAAAGAAAAAGTTATATTCCACTGCCAAGTGGGTAGTCATTTAGCTGTTTGTCCCTTGTTTTTTATTTATTCTATAATTATGTTTGTGTTTTTTCTTGTGTAAACAGTAGTGAGGCATATGTTTTTATGTGGCTTTAGAGATGCTTCAATCTTCAAAGAACTGTTCCAATTAGTTCCTTCTTGGAAAAAGTTATGTGTTAATTTGTTTCAACATATTTAGGCATTCTTTGAATTATAAATTTGTGATGCAGGGATTTGTGAATGAGACATTCACATGTGAAGATGACTTCACCAGACATCTGTGTAAGCAGAATAAGATATGTATATGTACATAAATTATAAGGAACCTGAACACCATTGTGCAGTGCCTTTTAGATGTTCTGCTTTCTAAAGTCTTCAAATTTTTGCATATATATTATATATATGATGTAATGTTATAGAAATATATGTATAATATACATATTTTTTCCAGGGGTATCTGATAGCTCTGTATTTTGTTATGGAAGTTGAAAGAAAAAAAGTATTTTACCTCAAAAATTAAAGTTAAATTTAAAAACAAAGAGTACTTAGATGTTTTCTGAGTATTGATTTTATTGTTCCTTGCACACTGTGCCAAAGTCCGCAGGCTTCCTACTAGCTCCCTGCACTGCAGTCCCTGCAAGGGCCAGAAGGGTGAGGGTGGGCTTATCCACAGTGCTGAAGCCTGTGTTTCTGCAGGGAGTGAATAAAAGGCACTAAAGCAAGAAGACTGGGCTGGGAGAAAGTCCTGCATGCTGATTGTGGTTGTAGTGAGCATCCTTTAGCCACATGGTCGGTCACCTGTGGGAAAATGTCAGCCAGACGGATCCATAGATTGCCAGAGAAGTAGTAGAGGGTGGCTGCTAATGGCCTACAGTTTCTTTTTTTTTATTTTTATTTGGGGGCGTTGGCTTTCCAAGACGACAGGGTTTCTCTATAGCTTTGAGCCTGTCCTGTAGGCTCACTCTGTAGATCAGACTGGCTTCGA
>LOJH01004328.1:7845-36315 GCA_001685095.1 Ellobius talpinus | reverse complement strand
CTGGAAGAGCAGCCAGTGCTCTTAACCTCTGAGCCATCTCTCCAGCCCCCTTTAGCTGTGCTTAAAGGGAGCTTACACATCTCTCTCGGGGTCTTCGCTGTTTTGTATAGGTGTGCGACCCCACATGTGTATGGTACAATAAAAGCTCTTGCTGATTGCATGGTCTTTTAGGGACTTCTCCTGGACCCTAACAGGGGTGTCCCAGCCATACCCTGCAACAGATAGGGACTGAGGGATTCTGGGTGGACCTGGCAACCAGGTCTGTTTTGATATGTTAAATAAACTTCAGTCATTTGTCCCAGGGTTTGAGCTTAACACATTTCAAACATCGTTTCTTCCTACAACACCAACTCAAAAAGCCAGGCGGTGGTGACCCAGGCCTTTAATCCCAGCATTCAGGAGGCAGAGGCAGGTGGATCTCTGAGTTCGAGGCCAGTCTGGTCTACGGAGCTAGTTCCAGGACAGCCAAGGCAACATAGCAAGACCCTGTCTCGAAAAACCAAAAGCAAACAAACAAGCAAAATCCCCACCACCTAAAAGAGCAGGCAGCAAGGGATTTTAGGGTATCCAGAGCACAGGCAGCCAGAGTTGCGCCCCACCCCTTCCCCAGCTCACAGGAAAAAACGAACCATTCTTTCCAAACATCCTGCCTGCAGCGAGGAGGAGGAGAGTGTTAGGGTTAAGGACTTTCAGCTTAGACCACGCTTTAGAAGCAGCGGAACGGAGGAGCCTGGAGAGCCTTCCCTGCTTCCCACCGGGATGGTCACCATGTGGAGCAGAATGGGAAGCCCTGTGAGGGTTGGCACTAGCGGGCATGGTGGAGTCTCTGGCTGTGGAGCTGCAGGTTCTCAAGGCTCCAGCTGAAGGCCTAAGAACTGGATTTTGCAGGCTCTGTTGTGTTCACCTTTTTAGGCAAATTCTCACCCCGTAGCCCAGGCTGGTTTTGAACTCTTCTGCCTCCGTTTTCCTAGTACCAGGATCTTTAAATGGTTTACGTTTATTTTAGTGTAGGGTTAGGGCGCACTATTACAGGGAACACATGTTGAAGTCAGATCACAACTTGAATGAGTGTGTTCTTGCTTTCCAGCATGTGGGGGTATGAAATTCGAATTCCATTTACCTCGGTTGATGGCAAGCGCCTTTACTGTGTGTGTGTGTGTACACTTTGCTCTGTTAAGAGGGAACAGCACCAGTAATTTTTGGAAATGTATCCTGGAAACACTTGATATAGACTGATGTCTGGTCTTGTCCTGGACACAGGGCAAGCCACGAGGAGGAAATTTCATGTAAAAACCCAGTCCCTGCAGATACCGCCGACCACCCCTAGCCCCAAGGAGTCAGAGACAGGGTCTCGGAAGGCGGGGAGCTCGTGCACCCTAACCCACACAAGGCCTCGCGCGACCTCAGCAGCTGGGCGACTACCATGACGCACCGGCCACTTCCGATTTCACTTTCCTTTTCTCGGGCCCGGCCGCTTTACCTCCACGGCGGCTGCCTGGGGATTTGCCCGGTGATCAGTGACGTCAAGCAGGCTGAAGTTCCCATTGGAGGGCGGAGTTCGGCAAGGGCCAATCCCAGGACTGGCCCCAGAGAAATCTCGGTGGAGGGCACCCGGCGCCGGGAGATTGCTAGGCGGGGTGGTTGTGGCGCTTGCTGCTTGCTACACCCCGATCAGCTAGACCGAGAGGAGTGACCGGGCCCGGAGCGTGCCGCGGCTGAATGCGACCTACACCGGTGAGACACGGCGGCTCCGCCGCGCGACCCGGGTGGGGACGGCGAAGGCGGCCACGGGCCCAAGGCACCCAAGGCAGAGCTGGACAGGCCCGGGCGCGCGGGATGGCGAGCTCGGGTGCCCGCCGCGTCCCCGGCTCGGTTCTGGGCCTTTCGCCCTGAGCTCGCTGTGTTCATTGCTCTTCAGGTCCAGCCCAGACTTACTTCAGTCTCTTCTAGAACCAAGATCCAGAAGTGAGCGGGACCCGGATGACGGTCTACCTGGTGGCTTGGAGCCCTGCATGACCAAAGGCAAGTCCTTATTTTATTATTTATTTATTTGTTTGTTTGTTTGTTCGTTCGTTCATTCC
Source organism: Ellobius talpinus (assembly GCA_001685095.1). Classification (NCBI taxonomy): domain Eukaryota; kingdom Metazoa; phylum Chordata; class Mammalia; order Rodentia; family Cricetidae; genus Ellobius; species Ellobius talpinus. Next base: position 34,234 of record LOJH01004328.1, on the reverse strand, counting down.
TTCCTTCCTTCCTTCCTTCATTCCTTCCTTCCTTCCTTCCTTCATTCATTCATTTATTGTCAGAGTAAACTAGTGTAGCCACTTGTACCTGGAGCTGTGTATTATCCCTGATGATTTACTAACTAATTAGCTTTAGGAGAAAAAGATGGTGATGCCTTTAATCCCAGCACTTGGGGGACAGATACAGAGGAAGACGGATCTCTGAGTTCAAGGCCAGCCTGTTCTACAGAGTGAGTTCCAGGATAGCCAGGACTACAGAGAGAAACCCTGTCTCGAAGGCTGAAAAAAGAAAAAAAGGATAAAAAGTGTATGAATTTAACTTTTTGGAGAGAATGGGAGGAGACACTTAAAAATTTTGTAGTGCATTCCAGATTTTGACAATGTGTGAGTGCTTCAAAAAAGAATGACATGCGTTCATGCATGCCTGAACCTCTTGTTGTTAGATGAAGTCATGATCCCTAGAGCGTTCCTCCCAAGTTAAAAAAATAAAAAACAAAACACCTTTTCTAAAAGCAAGCTTTCATTAATGTTTTAAAGTTGCAACTTGATTATTATGATTGTTGTTATTATTATTATTGAGACAGGATGTTACCTGTATCCAAAGATGGTCTGAAAGTGGCCATGACAGCCCGTGTTACCTTCTGTCTCTTGTGTGCTTAGATTACAGAGATTATAGGCATCTGCTAGGGTGCCTGGTTGTGATTTTAATAACTTTATTTTTTGAAACAGTTGTAGATTTACAGAAACATGAGAGAACAATCTGTAGAGTTCTGTATAGCCTCCAACTGACTCTTTCATTACCATCTTACCTGTTACTATTGGCCAAAGCCCCCAGTATATTTATCCACATTTCCTTTTTATGGAAATACTTATCCCTCCATGTTCTCATCCAGGTCTCACTGCATTGCCTTTGGTTGGCTCTGACAAATTTTAGACTTTGTCTATGTGAACTCTCAAAGTTTCGGGAGATATTACGTGATGGATACCTCAGATAATTAACCCACAAAGAGAATGGGTTTATTTTGGCTCACAGCTTTGGAGGTTCTAATCCATGATCCATTGGTGCCTGTTGATCTGGGCCTGTGCTGAGGCAGCTCGTAGTACGGAGTGCACAGTGGGACAAAACTACTCTCGTCATAGCCAGTAAGCAGAAGAGAGAGAGAGGGATCCATCAGAGTCCCACTGTCCCCTTCTGTGATGTTCTCTGTGTCCTAAAGAGACCCACTGCTTAAAGTTTCTCCTGTCTTCCAGGAGTGCCAATGCGAGAAACAAGCCTTTCTGTCATGAACCTTTGAGGTGTATTACGATGTAAACTGTACGTGCATTTGTATCCTCCTATTTTATGTCCTACTCTTACGGCTGGGTTTATATGGTAAAAGGATGGAATTAGGTTGCCGTATTCAGAACACCTTAGCAGGGATTTCATACTGTCGAGATTTATGATGCTGCTGACCTGCTCACCAGCTGGGTGTGTGTTGCTTTTCTACAGTGTCAAGTTCCGCGTTGTGTTTTTCTTCCTTTGCATACCGTATTATTTGGAAGGAAGTCCGAATACGGCTCTGCTCATCAAAGGAATTAGGGAGTTACGGATTTTAAATTATTCTGTATGTGAAATGTGTCCCCCTCATTAATTTATTTGTAAGTTTATTTATATCAGTATGGACTTGCAGGTGTTGGTTTTAGGCATTGGATTATAGTCCCGTGGTGCTTTGTTTTGTTGCTCAGATTGGTGCAGCTTTGACTCTTGGAAGCTGATTGCCTCTGTGTCCTTTCTCTTTTTGAGCATTCAGACATTTTTTATATGACCTTTCAAACTTCAAACAAGTTGGTACACTTGGCCAAACAATTGCCTCTTCTCAACAGATAAAGAAAGCTGGGCCTGCGGAGTTGGATCCGTGGATATCTGGACTTGTTGCTCGTTCAGAGGATCTAGGTTCAGTTTTCAGCATTTATGTGGCTCATAGACATCTAGCACGCTCCTCGGAACTCTGCAGGCACATGGTGCACATGCTTACAAGCAGATAAGACACTGTTTAAGTTTACACACAATCATTCTAAAAACTTGAAGAAGAGGAAGCTGAGTCTTGCCAGCTGGAATGATAATGATAATCTCAGCACCCGAAAGGCAGAGGTAGACTGATCTCTGAGGCCACCCTGATCTATATAGTGAATGGCAGGCAAGCCAAAGAGGCATAGTGAGACCCTGTCTCAGAAAAAAAAAGAGTTAGGGAAACTGAGGCACAAGGCTAGTGGACGAGTTGTTACTTTCTACAAGAGAATAACAAGCAGGAATGGATGTTACTATGGAATTCTGCAAACTAACTCAGGTGGAACCTTTTGGGTTAAGGCTTCTGGAGGTGGCGTCCGACTAACACTCCCAGGATCACAATAGCAAATACATGGGAAGAAGTTGTCTGTAAAATACAAAGGGTTAGTTTAAGATTGGCATTTAGGATGAAGTAGACTTTGGCCAGACTGATGAACATGGAATGTTGGAATGCTGGCCTTCCCCGAGAGGGGCCGGTAGGAGAAAATCTGGGTGATGTGGCAGATGACACCTAATACTCAGGTCCTGCTGCTGAAGCAGGTTTGTGAAGTGAGAATCCCAGAGTTTAATGAAAATTGGGAGCAGAGAAGCTAGTAGGTCTTGAATATGGGAATGACATTTTATGGACGTGATTCTCTGATTTGTACCAGCTACTGGAAGTAAAAAGATCTTTGACTCTATTTTCACGTTCTGATTGTCTGAGGATACCCACTCCTCACAAAAAAAAATATCAATTATAAAGCAGTGTGATAGTGTTATAGAAGAACAGAAGGAACAGAAATAGGGGACAATTTTATTCAAGGCTAAGCTGGGTCAGAGAGAGCAGAATGTACAAGGACAGGGAAGGAGTGTGGGACATGAAGGGCCTCTCCCTATGTTCTTACTCTGGGGAACTATGCAAGGGGAAGCAGGATTGGGGGCTGAATGTGTAAATTTGGGCCAGATCCCCCTCCCCCCCAGAGGAGTTTATTTAGTGCGTGAATGGGCACATACACCATGGTGTGTGTCCAGGTCAGAGAACCGCTTGCAAGAGTTGGTTCTCTTCCTTCCATCACGTGGGGTTAAGTCAGGTGGCAGGTGCCTTTACCCGCTGAGCCATCTCTGAGTTGGAAGTGAGTCAATCCACTTCTAGTCTAGTTTGCACCGGTAAGGTAGGAAGACACACACCTTTGATCCCAATCTTGTAGACCAAGTTGGCCTTGAACTCATAGAGATCTGCCTGCCTCTGCCTCCCAAGTGCTGGGATTAAAGGCATGCACTACCACCATCTGGCAATATTTGCTAAATATTAATGATATTCGTTAAATGATATTTGTTGTATAGTTAAATGGTGTGTGACATTGATCAGAGATGCTAAGATATAATATTATAGGTATCTCAACTTTGATGAAAAATAGTAACTCACTATTAGCTTCCTTGAATGCTCTGCCCCCGCTATACGAATCCTCGTCACACTTACCCACGGGTAGATTTTGAGTTACCGGCTCCACTTGTGATTATTTATTTTTGATACAGGGCCTCACTAGACTCCTAGCTGTAGACCAAGCTGGCCTGGAATTCAGAGATCCCCCTGCCTCTGTCCCCGCCTCCCAGGGTTAAAGTTGTGTGTCGCTGTACGGTATCTCCTGTTTGTGATCCCCATGCCCCAAGATCTCCCCATCCACAGTACAGACTAGGAACAGTAGCCTGGACTGGGGTAGGTTTACTCTGCCCCCCTTTCTATATACACAGAATAGGAAAGCAGCCTGTCGTTGAGGATGAGGAGGCCACCATTTGTTACTTCAGAAACACTGGTTTAGCTGGGTAGGGTGGCACCATCTTGGAATCCCGTCATTTGGGAGGTAAGGAAAGGACTATCAGGGGTGTAAGATCAGCCTTGACTACCTAGCAAGTTTGAGGCTAGAATGGAACAGATGAGAGAGACTTCGTTCTATGAAGCATGATTAATAAAAACTCAGAGAGAGAAATTGGGGTTCAGCCTGAAGATCCGAAAAGCAAAACAGCCAGCCACTGGCTCTAACCTCGACCTTTCTGAAATTGTGATCCTGCCTCTAGGAATCTCAGAATGAGACTGTGACTGAGAGCTGTTTTCTCCCGTTTTATAATCCTCTCTAGGGCTGGGATTAAAGGTGTGACTACCCGGTTTCTATGGCAACTAGTGTGTCTACTGGGATTAAAGGTGTGTGTTACCATACACCTGTAAAGCTGTACGGCATGTGGCTGTTTTACTCTCCCGGTTGCCAGGCAAGCTTTATTTATTAAAATACAATTAAAATGCCACTATAGTTTCTGCAACAGCTAACCCCCCGCTACATTGATGAACTGGCCCTTTCCTGCCTGATAGCCAATTTGTGAAAAATAAGAGTATCTATTCTCCCCAAATGTCAGCCATTTTTACTCTGCTTTGGTTGCTGCTAATAATAGCAGTGCCTTTATACTTCACATTAAATGTACTGGTACACCTGCCGAACCTTACTTTTAGTTTGTTTTGTGAACAGCTCTGTAGTCCACACCTTTATTTCTTCATGGTGGTATGGAAGCCCAGGAAAGTCAAGATTCTAACCTTGTACTTCACAACAGGTAGCTGAGGCCAGGTGCAAACCCAGGTGACTTACTAGGACTCTGGTACAGGCTTTGTTTGAGTGACTGCAGATGGTAGAAGATGAGGCTTGGGTTCCCTACTCAGAATTCTAGGAGCCACAGGAGGACCTGTGATGCTCCAGAGCAGGCTGGAGGTCTCTTGTGTTCTAGAGGGTGTGCTCGCCTGTCTGTCTCCGTCAGTTGGCTGGTGTTTTGTGTATTTCAGCCCTCTTGGTTTACGACAGGTTCCCCACCCCTTAAAAACAAAACAGATGACAGACAGGTCCAAGCTGGAAGGGCAGAAAGAGGGTTTATTGAGAGGGCAGGGCTAAGTTTGGGCACAGGATTTGAAAAGGTGCTGACAAGTTATGCTTTTCCCCCTTCATCTCCCTAGACTGGCTTATTTCTCAAGAGATTAGCAATCAGTCTGCACAGCAGGATGACTGATTGTGCTAGGAGCTGCAAACCAAATGACTTTACCTCTTCCCAGTTCCCGAGAAATCACAAGACTTCCCCTTTCCCAGCTAGGTCTCCTTGTGACTTGCAGTGGACTTGTGTTTTTCCCTGAATCAAAGGGTGTGGGTTATTAATATACTGATGTTTTCCCTTCACTCTGGAACTGAGGGAGAGCTCCACCCTAAGCATGGACTCCCCAGAAATGAACTGGGGAGAAGGTTACTACGGGGGTAAAAAAAAAAGGAAGGTTGTAGGCCCCTCCGATAACCAGAGGGTAAACTTTAAACTACATTTGCTAGTGGATCAGAGAGCACAGTGTCTTTGGCCGCTTTCAAATTCCTTGCTCTGTAACTTTCTCTCTCTCTCTCTCTCTCTCTCTCTCTCTCTCTCTGTCTGTCTCTTTCTCTTTCTTTCTTTCTCTATCTCTCTCTCTTGCTGTTTGTTTTCCTCGTCTCTTTTCATGTTATGCACACATGATGAGATTCAGATTTGTAAAGATGGTGGTGCCAGGTGTTGGTGAGTCCGTGGAGTTGGTTGGTGGGAACGTACATCACCACCGTTGCTTTGAAAACAACTTGGACCTTTCTAGTAAAATCGAGGGTCTGTCCGTGTGCCTGTGTGTGTGCACGTAGGGACACAGGGATGGTGTTTCTAATGGTCCAAACTGTAAATAACTCAGATGGCCATCAGAAGTACGAACAGAGCAGCAGTGAAAATGGGCAGAATCAGCACAGTCACAAGAGTGAACCCCAATGCCATGTTGGTAAAAACAGAACGGGCTGTCTCGACTTGTGATTCCATTCTTTGAAATGGAAAACCAGGCAGTGTGGTGGTGGGGGAAAGGGGGAGTGACGGTGTTTATGGATGGCACAGGGGAGAGAGCGATTATCGCCGTTATAGTAAGTTAATTCCTCTGCAGCCATTTTCTCACTCAGTTCTGGAACCTTCCTGGAATGAACTTTGTCTTCTGTGAGCTGATGATAGAGACATTGCCGGAGGGGGTGGTGTTCAGCTGAGAACTCTGGCAGGAAAAGGAGTCCAAAGTGAAAAGGCAGGGAAGAATCAGTACTCTAAGGCCGGAGGGCGGGGTGGGGGCGTGGTTTCACTTCTGATGGAGATGGAGTTACAGGTGGGAGTGGCGGAATGCTGAGCTGGGAGACCGGAGTAGGCCTGGGTCCTCTGGATGCTCTCAGAGGAAAAGGAAGGGAAAGATTTTTGACTTTATGCCTGGGGTGGCCAGAAAGCATTTGGGGGCGGTTCACCAGTGAGCACATTGGCACTTTATCCTAAGCTGAGTGTGTTGGAGGGGCAAAAAGGAAGACAGCCATCGTAACTGGAGTAGTGCCAGCCGAGGTGAGAGGTTTAAGAGAAAGGTTTAAGAGAAGGTTTAAGGCCCTTCCCTGGTATATATATAGTCCCTGATGTTGAATCTGCTTGCTGCAGCCACTAGAGAGATCCTTCTAGATGGCAAGGAATGCCTCTTTTGTTCCCTGTGTAACCTCAGTTCCTGAAGCATGGTAGACGCTCAGTAAATCGTGCTTAAATTAAACCCTCAGTGGTTTCCCGAGAATGCTGGGATGAAAATCAGAACTTTCTATCTGACTGAGCTGGGCCTGAGAGAACAGCAAGTACAAAGCCAGGGGAGGGGAGTGGGACTTCGGGAGTCGTGTCTGTTACTGTCCTGAGACAGGGTCTTGCTGTGTAACCCAGGTTAACCTTGTACGTGTGCTGGCTGACCCTCCTGCTTAAGCCTTCCAAGTGCTGGGCTGACAGATGTGTGCTGCCATGCTCAACTAGATTCCAGAATTCTTAAGTGTGGCCAGCTCTTTTAGAATCTGTTTCTGCCTTCTCTGATCTCCTCTGCTCAGCCCCTGTGTCCCACCCAATTTATAACGTGTATAATGCTCAGATCACCACCCCACCACCCTTTCCCTCTGGTCTGTCCTATCGCCTCTCCCCTCACATGACTCCCTGGGGTGTTAACTTTGCAGGCACCAAAGGGTAGCTGTGAGAGGTGGAAGGACCTCTAGGCTGAGAAGGGTCTCCTCTCATCATCTCTGCCATTTGGCAAACCAAGCCAAGGCTCTAACCTCACTTTTCCGCTTGTAATTAATGGTTAGGCAAGAATCCCCATCACTGCCGGGCAGTGGTGGTGCACACCTTTAATCCCAGCACTCGGGAGCCAGAGGCAGGTGGATCTCTGTGAGTTTGAGGCCAGCCTGGTCTTATCTACAAGAGCTAGTTCCAGGACAGGCTCCAAAGCTGCAGAGGAAGCCCTGTCTCGAAAAACCNAAAAAAAGAATCCCCATCACTGACAGACATTCGAATCGACTTGGGAGTTTTTGTGGGGTTTTTTTTTATTTTGTTAATTTTTTTGTTGTTGTTTTTTAATCAAAACCAGTAATCCAGTTGATAGGGTAATTCCTGGTACAGAGCACAAATGTCTTCTGGGAATGTCATAGGCAAGAGATAGACAAATTTCCAATCACAAACCCAGAAAACTTGGAATTTTTTCCTAAAGCAGGGCCACACAGGAGGTCAGTTGTAGAACTGGGTATTTTAAACCCTTGTCTCATTGACCTCTCAGCTGGCAGCTGCATCTGAGCCCTGTGCGAGTTTCTGCTGTAGTGAACCTGGTCAGCTCCTTGCCCTGGTGGTGTAAGTGGCTTTCACTGCCCTCAAAACACCATTGCCGTTTGGATTGTGGGACCATGGTCTCCAGGATTCCCAGGAAAGCCTGGTATCCAGCCCCGAGCTATGACTAGGGCTATAATATTGGGGAACATCACGTTTGGTAGCCGGGGGTGGGGGAGTGGGGGGTGTAGCCATTTCTCCGGTTCACATAGCCAGATCAATTGCTTTTTGCCCTAAAGTCTAACCTCTCCAGGTTTGTTAGAGATAGCTAGCTGATATTTACTTCTGGAAAAATTTACTTAATTTAGATTGAGAAATAGGCCTTAAACTGTACCCTGTGACCATGTAAGTGGGGTCTCACAGTGCATGGAGCCTTTAGCTAAGTATTCTGGTATGACAGGAAAAAGGGACTCCTGTTGGGAGACTCAGAGACATGTTTGAGGAACTGCTGGGGTAATTGAAAGAATCCCTGAGTGTCAGACTGCAAACTTAAGGCTCCTCTACTTGCCTCTCTGGTTACTGTAGTCCGCACCTGGGGACTCATTGTCTTCTAGGAGCTCTCTCTGGCTCATAGGAGTTTGAGGAAGCAGGAAGTAAGGTGCTAGATGTGGGGTAGAAGAAACCACAGGTGGGGGAGGGAGATTTAGCACCTAGTGCAAAAATTGTGGCTGTGAAGAAGTGTTGGGGCCGGAGCTTGGATACATTCCCTTCCAAACTGGGCTAGGGCAGGGGTGGAAGCAAAAGCAAAAGCTTCTGCCTGGGAGGTGTGGACCTTCACAGTAACACTTCTTCAGAGTGTGTGCAACTCAGTGATTCTCACAGCCGAGAATCGTGCCTAGGATTCACACTGCGTTTCCAGAAATGACAGTGTCCTCCCCCCCCCCNTGTTGCAGGTTCGGTGTTTATGAGAGCCTCAACTTGGTAAAGGGCCAGAGGGAGACTCAGCGGTGGATGGGGAGTATGGATACTGCGGGCCTTTTTTGTAGCATCTCCTTGCTTCTGTGGAACTGTAGCTGATTTCTGGCTCACTGGAGGGGCTAAAGATCTGGTGCTCCAGGAGCAGGGGTGCATATGGCTTTAGGCGCAAGGTAATAGGCCGTAGCTTCCTGTGGATTCAGAACTCTCCTTTGAGCAGGGAGTGGTGGTGAACTTTCCTAATTTGCTTTTCTGCTGCTGTGGTAAAACATTCTAACCACAGCAACTTGAGGAAAGAATTTATTTCAGCTTAAATTTCCAGGTCATGCTCCATCATCGAGGGAAGTCGATGCAGGAATGCAAGAATTTAAAGGAACAGTACCTACTAGCTCACTCACTTATGCTCAGCCTAAGACTGTGCCTAGGGGAAGTATTGTTCACAGTGTGCTGGGCCCTCCTCTATCAGTAAACAATTAAGACAGTGCCTCACAGACATGCCCACAAGTCTTATTTAGGCAGTTCTCCAATTGAGGCTCCGCCTTCCAGGTGACACTAGGTTGTGTCAGATTACCAATAAAAAACAAGATGTGCACCGCCCACTTAAGGTGATTTTCGTGACTATCTTTCTATGGTTTCTGCTGTCTGGAGCCAGGCATGGAGGGGAGGATAATGTTTGCATCTTATTGTGGAGGTGATCAGAGAGAACACGGTCAAGGTGTATATGATAAAATGGGGGAACGTAGTTACCTAAGAAAGGTATTTTTAGAATCCCAGCAGAGGTACATGGCTGTGATCCCAGTTCTCAGGAGGCAAAGGCAGGAGGATAGAGTATTCGAGGCCAGCCTGAGCTACTTAGTGCCAAGATTCTTGCGTCACAAGATTTTGTGAAGGGTGGTTTGCATTTGACCTGACAGAATAAACTATGGGAATGGGTGTGGTCTTCCTCGGGCCTTCCTCCCTTCTTCCCCTCTCCCCCAGCATTTTTTCCCTTAATTATGCAAGCTTGAGCTCCTTCCGTCACTGAAAAGCAAAAAGTGCTGTTTTAGCAAGAATGCTTGAGCCAGCCTGTAGTGAAGTCTAGCGTGCTTTCAGCCAGATCTGAAGAATGCATGCGCCTTTCCTGTCATCAGCTCTGCTCAGTTTACTAAGCCTTCTGCATAGCTGAGCTCATCTGGCTGTCTATCAGAGGAGCTGCTCTCAGGCCCCTTTTCACGGTGTGCTGGGGTAAGGAAGTGGCGTGGATCGGGCCTAAGTTTTGGCACTGGGACTGCCTCCTAGCTCTGTGCCCTTTGGCATAGTGGTTAGTTAACAGGGCCAAGCCTGTGTGTGTGAAATAGCACATTTAAATGGCAGATTCCATTGCCCCCAAATTGTTGGTCACCTAGTTAAGGGATTCTAGAACCTGAACTTTGAGCCTGGATTATTCAAGGTTTTGAGTTTATACCTCGTGTCTTACATAGAACACAAAGAGGAGTCTTTTCTAGTCAGTCAGTGGGGTTGGCCTCTCAGGTTATGGTGACCTAGAAACAAGAGTCTGAACAGTTAACATAGATTTTGGTTGTTCTGACCCAAGCATTAGTTCAGTAGAGCATTGGTTAGGTTTTCAGTACCCTGGTTTCAACAATTCTGGTGGTTACAGACCTTTTTAATGTAACAGAAAACCATAACCTTGGTTCTCCCCATTTTTTGGTATAGTTTTGTGAAACCATTTTGATATGAATTGTAGTCATGAAACTAAATATTGTAGCATCTATTGCTGAAAAGCAGAGGTTTTCATAAACTGTACCGTGAAACTATCACTAAGTTAAGATTATTTCCATTTAAATCTAGTCCCGAAGCATTGTTATAACCACGTTTTGAAGCCAGAATCCAGGCTAGATTTATCTTTTGTGCTTGCTTGCTATTACTGTAATCTTTTTAAGTTTTATGGCTGTGTGTGTGTGTGTTTGTGTGTGTGTATGCACAACTTGCAAGAATGGGTTCTTCCCTTTTATCTTGTGGATCCTAGTTGTCAGTCTTGGCAGCAGATGCCTTTACCTCCACGACATCTCGCTATCTCTATCCTGGTCTTTTTAAAAGACCAGTTGATCTGTGGATGCCCCAGTTCTGGATTTGTCTGATTGTTTCCCCATGGTGTGGTTTAACTTGGTGCTAGTAGCACCTTCTCTGTGATAACTTAGTGCAGTGTTTTTCAAAATTGCCTATGTTTTCCATAAACTAGAAGTTAAATCTGAAGGCTTGATTAAGGTCAATCAAGACAAATATATTTTTGGCAAGAAAGCTTCATGGATGATAGTGTTTGTTTTCACTTAACTTTATTTCTTGTGTGTGTGTGTTTGTGTGTGTGTGTTATTTTGCCTGTAATTTTGTCGGCACACCATATGTCTGGAGAGGCAGGTTGTTACATTCCCTGGAACTGGAGCCACACACAGTTGTGGGCTGTTGTATGGGTGCTAGGAATATCGAACCTGGGACCTCTAGAAGAGCAGTAAGTTTTTTTTTTAACAGCTGAGGCGCCTCTCCAGCCCCAGGTGATGGTGCTTAACTCTTAAAGTTCCTCATCAACCTGTGCCAGATTGTTCCCATTTAGTGGTGACCGGTTTGGTTGTTTGGTTAAGGTAACCAACCACTGGGTCTGTCCTAAAGTGAGGCATTAGGAAATAATTTACTGTGGCATTGTAGGGACTACCCCAAACCGGTCACCTAATGGCCTTGACGTCTGGTGACTTTTGGGTTGTTACAGTGGCCGCTGCTGAGTGCTTATATTGTCTCCCCACTCTCTTGAAGCCCCAAGGGGGCCTCACTAATTCTAAACAATACTAATCAGGTGCTGTCTTGGCTATGTCTCAGTATCTGATTCTGTTAACCCTTCTGCAGCGATTGCCCAGTGATCTTCTGTAAGCCCTGCGGTGTTAACTATAATGTACATCAGAGTTTTCATTCAGCTTAAAAAGATCTAAAGACCCACTGGGCCCAGCATGAACTGGCTTAATGTGGGCTTCTCGTGGTGAAGGCGTCATATTTTATGTGAAAAAGAGGGCTTGTAGCTGAGCTCTTCATAGGAAATTGTAAATTCCGTCCTTAGAGCTACCCCCTTCTCTCCAGCAAACAAAAATAACAAAGAGCTGGCCTGGCTTTTAAACTTCCAGGCCATTCTATAAGTGGTTAGAAAAGGCGTCGGGAACCCCACAGTTCTATTTCCTTCCCTTTGTCAAGCCCCTTGCAGTGTGTTAAACTGAGAACACTGGCCGGCCCTCAAAAGCAAACTGAGAGATTAGATCAGACACCGTTAACATTTCTGCTAACATTCTGGGGACTTGATCCATCTTCATTTGCCAGTTGAATTTCATTTCAAGTAGTCATGTACATTTTTTAAAAATTTATTATATTTTTTTAAGAGCCACACAGGCCTAAACCCAGGGTGTTTGGTTCATATTCTCCGCAGTATAATCCTCATGTTTGTATAGTTCTCTCCCCTGCGGAGCACGCTTATGTGTTTCCACACCAGATCCCTAGGGAATCAACATTGCATTGTCTCCGTGGGCCATGTGGGCTGCAGTTATTATGTCTGTGTATGTCTGTGTATTTACCGTCTCTGAGCTCTGTAAAGTCTGCCGAGAGCTCTGTTGATGGCTCTCATTGTACCCGTTAGTGATAGTGTTGCTGTCCCAGCACTGCAAAACCTGCATGGCTACCCTTCCCTGTGTCCATAGCAGAGCCACCTTTCCGCCCAGCATGGGCATTGTGTACCATAAGTGCAGCAGGACCCTGCATTCCTGGTGCCACTTCCACTTTCAGTTTCTAGAATTCATCCAGAGGACCGAGGAGCCAGGCGTCTGGGTTCTCTCCCTGATTTCCTTCTAGGAACCAGGCCTATGCTTAGTGTTCCCAGCAGAATTCTTTTATAGCACTTGCTTAGAATCCCCGGTCAGCCTCTCTCTCTTTCCATTTTATGTATAAACTGAGGTTCAAAATACTCGAATGACTTCTGTTGTCACTGGGGTAGGAAGAAGGCTGGAGCTGTGAAGGCTGAGCTTCTGTTTCCCTAGAAGGGCCTTGCCTGCACAGCCCAGAACAGCCACAGAAGATTTCTCCTTTCCTGGCTCCCTTGTAATCTCAGCTTGGACAATCCTGGGCAGGGGTGCCGCTCTTCTCCTTTTACCGAGTCTGCTCTTGATTTCAGGTCTGGTCTCTGAGGAAGAAAAACCCTACCAGGGAACAGAGACCCCCCCTCCACAAGCTAAGGGCACAATGGCAGCCTCAGCCCCCTTGAGGAGCCTAGAGGAAGAGGTGACCTGCTCCATCTGCCTGGATTATCTACGGGACCCGGTGACCATCGACTGTGGCCATGTCTTCTGCCGCAGCTGCACAGGTGATATCCGCCCCATATCCGGGAGCCGCCCAGTCTGTCCGCTCTGCAAGAAGCCCTTCAAGAAGGAGAACATCCGGCCCGTGTGGCAGCTCGCCAGTCTGGTGGAGAACATTGAACGGCTGAAGGTGGACTCTCGCAGGCAGCCAGGAGAGCTGGCCCGAGAGCCGCAGGACACGAAGCTGTGTGAGCGACACCAGGAAAAGCTGCACTACTACTGTGAAGATGACGGCAAGCTGCTGTGTGTGATGTGCCGCGAGTCCCGCGAGCACAGACCCCACACTGCCATCCTGGTGGAGAAGGCTGCCCTGCCTCACAGAGTGAGTCCTCAGGCAGAAGGACGCTGCAGGCTGCCCCAGGCCTGAGAGGAGGGCCGTTCTGTCCGGTGTCTCGCCTGCCACAGCTCAGGACACTAATCTCTCTCCACTGCTTGTCTTTCCCCAGGAGAAAATCCTGAACCACCTGAACACCCTAAGGAGAGACAGAGAAAAAATTCAGGGCTTTCAGGCCAAGGGAGAAGCTGATATTCTGGCTGCGCTGGTACGTGAAAGTCATGGCTGAGAGGTGATGTGGCCAGGGAGGGACCAGGCCAACTGGGGCTTACCCAAAGATGGGGAAGGTTGGCGTGCCCTGTCCCTGCAGGAGCTGAAGAACCTGACTTTGTGCTCTAAGGGTGAAGATGTGATTTCCTGAGTAGAGAAGCACCTGGGGTGTTTGGGAGGGGGCGCCAGCTTCAGGGCAAAGGAAAGGGACAAGGACGGTCTGAGCAGCTCTGATTGAGGCTGTCTGGGACAGTTTGGAAGACTGGTAGATAGCACATTGTGTGTTCTCGATTAGACAGGTCTGGAGGGACAGCTGATAAGGTGGGTCCAGTTCTGGGAGAGTGTGTGTGTTGGGAAAATGGGCAGTGGAGGGATTCTGGGGTCAGACCTAGCAGTGTGTGGTCAGGCCATGAAAGAGAGAGGACCTCTAGGTCCTGGTGTGCTTAGACACCCTCATCTACCAAGAGGGACCGAGGACTCAGGCAGACCCCAGCCTATAGGACAGGACTCGGTCCCTGGGTACTCGCCCTCCAGCTCCACATGGGAGGGATAGGGTGCACTTAGTGTGTCCAGAGTAGAAGAGATGCTGGAGGGGGAAAGACTGAGGATAGACGTCATCCCTCACACAGAGCTTCCTGAAAGAGGCATGGGACACGCTGGCTTCCTTTTGCTCCAAGACACGCTGGTCAGCTAGAACAGGCTGTGACAGAGCCGTCAGGCAGGGTTGGCTTTGAGTGCAGTGAAGGAAATGGACTGATTGACAAGTCGTAAGGAGAAGAGAGTGGAGCAGGAGCACCCTGTGACTTTCTACTCAAGGACTAGGAGTCCCCAGAGGATTGAGCGGGTCCCAGTTCCTAGAGATGTCACACAGACACATACCCACCCCCTGCCCTTGCAGACGAAGCTGCAGGAGCAGAGGCAGTACATCGTGGCGGAGTTTAAGCAAGGCCACCAGTTTCTAAAGAAGCGGGAGCAGCACCTGCTAGACCAGCTGGCCACCCTGGAGCAGCTCCTCACCGAGGGCAGGGAGAAGTTCAAGACCCGGGGCGTCAGTGAGCTTGGCCGGTTGACTCTTGTCATCTCCGAGCTGGAAGGCAAGGCACGGCAGCCAGCTGCGGAGCTAATGCAGGTGAGAAGCCCCAGGGCCCAAGTGGGAGACAGGGTAGGGCCTGGGCTGCCACTCTTCTCTGGTTTTTGGAGAAATTCCTCCTCCTGGGTCCTCAGCTTCATTGTCTAAAATAAATAAATGTGTATGGTAATCTTATCCTCCTGTCTACTGCACGTGAGCTTAAACACTGACCTTGTATCACTTTAGAAAGGTCATCATCTACAAATCTTACAGTACCTTAGGACTGAAGGTCTCTGGTACCATCTTCCTTCCACGACATGAGACCTCCATCAAGCCCGCCTTGTAACAAGACAGATATTTGTTATTTTTGAGACAGTCTTACTATGTCATACTATCTGTCCTGAAATTAAAGGAAGTCCTCTGTAGGCAGATACTGCTCATTCGTTTCCCAGCTGCCCAGACCCAAATAATAACACAGAAACAATATTAATTACAACACTGACCAATTGCTTAGGCATATTTCTAGCTAACTCTTGCATCTTAAATTAACCCATATCTATCAATCTGTGTATCGCCACAAGGCTCTGGCCTACCATCTGGCGGCTGGCATCTTTCTCCTTCAGCAGCTATGTGGTGTCTCCCTGACTTAGTCTACTTTCTCTCTATCTCTCTGTTCAGATTTCCTTCCTGGCTTTACTCTGCTAAACCATTGGCCAAAACAGCTTCTTTAATAACCAGTGGTAATAAAACATATTGATAGCATACAGAGGAGACTCCCACATCAGTCTTCCTGTCTCAGCCTTCTGAGTGCTGGGATTATAGATGTGGCTGAGGTAGGTACTTATTGGTAGATGCCTTATATGGTTCTGGAGATGAGGCAAGGTTGAGCTGTGGCTGCCAGGATCCCGAGATGCATCTAAGGGGAGGCCAGGTGAAGAAGGAAGATAGATGGGAGGTTTCTTGTGGACACTGGGGCATCCTCCTAGAGAACAGATTGACAGGTGTGAGCGGTGCCTCAGGACACGCAGTGAGAGCAGGCTGTCAGATTGCACTGGTGCACCTCTTCCTCCTACAGGGAGGGGCGGATCCTCCCTCCTTCCCTTATAAGCCAGGAAAGGGGCTGTCTGCTCGTTTCCTCTGACTCTGTGGTTTGAGGTAATGAACCTTTCCGCCAGTGGAGGACACACAAAGGTCTCTAGGAAACAGAGACGTGACGCCAGTCCCTAGCACAGGCTGCATAAACAGGAGGCCTCTCTTTGTGGCACACTGAGCCACAGGTAAAAGGGCTGGCTGGTCCAGGCCCTGGGGCAGATTAGGAATGAAGTCCAATTTAGCCAGGTATCCTGCCCCCAGGCTTTGTACTGTTCTCTCTTGTCCCATGTTCCCCTGTCTCCTTCCTTTGTATCTAGGTAGGCATTGCCTCTTCTCTAGATTTCTTTTATCAGACTCTAGGTCTCTTGTCTCCTCTCCCTTATTCCACTTCTTCCTTTCCCTTCAAGGAGCACATCAGGCTCCCAGGAGCCCGTCCATGTGTGGGTGTGTAAATATGAGCTGGGAGTGGAGCAGCTGAGCGTGCTGGGGTCTGTCACCAGGGTCTAGAGAGCATTTCCCCTGCTCCACCCTGGGGTAGCTCCTATGCAGAAGTCCCAGTCTGTACCTCGGGGCTCTGCCCCCGAAGCTCCCACGGTGGAGAGTGCTGAGGAGGGAAAATAGGGGTTTCTGTTTAAAAACATGACACAGGATGCTGGTGTTAGCAGATTTTGTCTGTATTTGGGTTTCCCCGGAGCAAATCCCTTCAACCTTCTGGAACAAGTCCTTAACCACCACAGTTGACGACTGCATTTGTTTTCCAAATTGTACCTCCCTGAGAAGCCAGCCTGCCCTCTGCCCATCCCCCTTCACCCTCTGACTCCCCTGTCACTAACACAATATGATGTTATATATATTTTTATGTTGATTTTTTTTCTTCCTCTCTTCGTCTGCTTCCCTCTGCTAGGATGCCTGCTCTACACAGGTAGGGATTTGTCTTTTTTTATTGCTACTTCATACTTGTAGATCAGTGCTTGCCTGGCACAAGGAATCACTTAGCAAAGGTTTGTGGACTGAGTTAGAGGAAGGTGAAAACCAGTCAACACAGAGAATGGTGGGGGCTTCAGGCTCACCAAAGCAACATCTCACGAGGTGTTCCCACCCTTGCTGTCCTTCTGTGTGTCTTCTCCTCATGCAGATAGCACCACCGTCTTCCTCCTGCACAAGGTGCCTGTCCTTAGTGATCCTTGGCCAGCATATCCACTGGGTTGCTCTGAAACAGTCATGGGATGCCCAGCTTCTCTCTTGTGCCCCCTGCTGTCGTCTCCAACTCCCTGTTCCACAACGGCCACCATGGTGACCTCCCCTGTTCCCATCACCTCCTACCACCACTTGCCAAGGAGCAGCCAAATGACTGGTCACCTTGGGTCTCTGCTAGCTGCTGCCCAATCGCTCAAATAGAGCAGAAGTTCCTTTCTGTCTTTGCAGCAGTTCAGAGGTGTGAGTCTAGAGACATCCATGAGGTCATCCAAGACTTGGTTTATTTGCCACTGTCTAGTCTTGGGGGTATTGTTCTCAGCCGTGCAATCGCTGTCCAAAGTTCAGCCAATGAGAAGAAAGGAACTAGAAAGCATTTTTTTTGTTTGTTTTTTTAAAGAACAAGAATGAGAAGTCTTGGTCTTTCCCCCCCTTGCATCCCATTGGGACTTAGTCACATGACCAGACTTATTGTAGGGAATGTGGGAAATGTAGTTTCTTGACTAGTCACATGTCATGTCAGAACTTAAGGAGTTTAGTATTATAAAGAAGGAGAAAGGACATGTAACATGGCTTAGCAGGTAAAGGCACTTGCTACCAAGCCTGGTCACCTGCGATCAACCCACAGAGCCCACATGGTGGAAGGAGGGCACCAACTCCCCCAAGTTGTCCTTTCACCTCCACATACATACATTGCAGTATAACACACACAGACACACACACACACGTTTAAAAGCGGGGAGGTCGGGGAATGGGTGCTAGGGAGAGTTGCCTTTTATCCCACTGTGTGTAGAGTAAAATTCGCCACCGTCACCCCGTCCTGCCTGCTGTGATCTGGCCCTGCCTCCTCTCTAAACCCTTTCCCATTTCTTATCAGTTTGCACCCGGCCAGTACTTTAGCATTCTTCAAACTTTAGCTTAAGTGTCTCCTTGAAGCCAGGTCACTTGCCACCTCTAGTTATTTCTGCCCTTATGTTGTTTGTTCATTTTATTTTATTTTATGTGTATGGGTGTTTTTACATGAATGTATGTCTGTATACACTTGTATGCTTGGTGCCTGTGGAAGCCAGAAGAAGGCATTGGGTTCCCTGAAACTGGAGTTGTAGATGGTAGTGAGCTACCATGTAGGTGCTGGGAGTCGAACCTGGATCCTCTGAAAGAACAGCCAGTGCTCATAACCACTAAGCCATCTCTCCAGCCCATTGTTTGTTTTCTAGCCCCTCTTGACTGTCGGTTCCCTAGGGGAGGAAGCCTTGTATATTTTGCTTGCTGTTGTGTGCCTGCCTGTTATATGGTGTTGACTTATGGATGCAGTTTTGCTTAATTCACTTTGGTGCTTGCATTTTCTTCCTTTGCAGGACAGCAAGGACTTTGCCAACAGGTAAGAGTTTCCTTTGCTCACTGTTACTCTCCTACTTCTGTGGCCATGGTCTGTGTAAATGATGGGGAGTGATAGGCAAGGCACCCCTTGTTTCATCCCATGGCCTTTAAGAAAGTGTAGTCTTTGAAGGCTAGAGGCTGTTCTCTCCTCATCCGTCTGGGCTCACTGTCTTCACCTGAAGCCCAGCGGGAGAGTCCAAGTGTGGCTCAGTAGGCAGAGTGCTCACTTGTGGGATCTGCTGGTGGCCTTATGTCCTGGCTTTATCTTTAACCAGTTTCTCTGTCTCTTGATTAGGGATAATCAAGGCTTTCCTGCTTGCTTTATAATTGTCACAGACACTGGCAGAAAAGCAAGAAGAGCCAAATGACAGGTTGTTGTGTCTGTCACATTTTCAGGTACCCACGGAAGAAGTTCTGGATTGGGAAAGCCATCCCTCACATGGTTAAGAGGAAGGCAGGAGAATTCTCAGATAAACTTCTCTCTCTGCAGCGAGGCCTGAGGCAGTTCCAGGGTAAGCACTGGGGACAGCACCAGCCTTGGAGGTTTCCTGGCTTCTCACTTCCATATTCTCCCATCTCATCCTTCCAAGGAGCTCTAGCATCTGTATCTTCTCTCTTTGGGATCTCCAGTGGAACCCTGTCCTATAATTAATACCAAGTAAGAAATAGGTTCATGAGTTTGCTAGTCTGAAGCTCATTTCCTTCTTCTTTTTCCTCCTTAGGCAAGCTGCTGAGAGACTTGGAGTATAAGACGGGTGAGTAAACAAAACACTCCCCGCTGTAGAATCCCCACTGATACCGCCCAAAGGTGGCCCATGCCTTGCATTTCTGGTTACTGTGTAGTCTACAGTATTGGTGATACTTTGACATCCCAGGTCACACTTCTAGTCCTTCTCATCTACCTGACCACGTGGTCCTTTCAGAGCAAACAGCTGTGGAAGCCCAAGGCCAGAGGTCATCCTACCCAGACCTGAGCTATATGTGCTGAGTGCCTCTAGGGGACACCCTTCACAGAGACTGACGTAAACAGTACTCTTTGGGTTGTGCAGTGAGGCAGCACTATGGAGACTGGTTGCCCCTTCCCAGCCCGCCATTGACACTATTCCTTCCTCCCTTTCCCCACAGTGAGTGTCACCTTGGACCCACAGTCGGCTAGCGGGTACCTGCAGCTCTCAGAAGACTGGAAATGCATGACCTATACCAGCCATTACCAGAGTGATTGCCTGCACCCCCAGCAGTTTGACTGTGAGCCAGGGGTGTTGGGCAGCAAGGGCTTCACCTGGGGCAAGGTGTACTGGGAAGTGGAGTTGGAGCGAGAAGGCTGGTCAGAGGATGAGGAGGAGGGGGAAGAAGAAGAAGAAGGGGAAGAGGAGGAAGATGAGGAGGCTGGCTATGGGGATGGCTATGAAGACTGGGAAACAGATGAGGATGAGGAATCACTAGGGGAGGAAGAGGAGGAGGAAGAGGAAGAGGAGGAAGAAGTTCTGGAAAGCTGCATGGTGGGAGTGGCCAAAGACTCTATGAAGAGGAAAGGGGACCTGTCCCTGAGGCCAGAGGATGGTGTGTGGGCCCTTCGGCTCTCCTCCTCAGGCATCTGGGCCAACACAAGCCCCGAGGCCCAGCTCTTCCCGGTGCTGCGGCCCCGGAGAGTGGGCATTGCCCTGGATTATGAAGGGGGCACCGTGACGTTCACCAACGCAGAGTCACAGGAACTCATTTACACCTTCACGGCCACCTTCACTCGGCGTCTGGTTCCCTTCCTGTGGCTCAAGTGGCCAGGAACACGTCTCACGCTGAGACCCTGAATTCCAGAACCTGCCTAGGCTACACAACAGAATCTGCAGTTCTCTGAGATTCAAGGACTCTTGAGATGAAGAAGGGTTGCCTGGATCCCATACCTGTGGAAGCTTCCTTTCTCTGGGATCCCAAAACTGTGTGATGGAGGAAGATTCTTGGCCAGAGCAGGAGGAGGAGGAGAGTCAAGGGGCATCACATCCAATCGCCACCCATGTCCCCACTGCCATGGCCAAGCTCTCTCACCGCTGTCACTTCGTCTGTATTTCTTGTTCTAACTTCTCACCCCCCCTGGCCCATTTCCTCTGGGATCTCCTACTCTGAAGACCAAATGACTCCCTCCTTCCTGAGCATCCATTTGTCTTGATTCTGTGTTCTCTGTTGAGTAGGGGCAGCATCAGCGTCATTTTCTGGTTCAGTTGTCCAGTGCTCATAGGTATTGAGTGACATCTGAAACCATTTTGCTGTTCTCAAACTTGAGGTTCCCCTTGCCTACCTTCCCTGGCTTCTTAACCTCACTTTTCCTACCCCACTAGAGTTAAATATCTGAAGAAACGAGAATGAACGTAGTCCAGACCCACTCAAGTTTCCAAGGCTGTGTGAGTTTGTGTCCTGGAGTGCTGGTGGGTCATCCCCTGGTGTAGTTAGCAGAGCTCATGGCCTCCAGACCCAGAGCTGAACAGGTGGGACTCCCCAGGGCCGTCTGTGTCTCCGAAAGCATCTAGGTACCGTGACTCAGGCAGCAACCGTGGTTAATAAATTACCTGTGCAGAGTAGTCCATGTGAAGGAGTCTCTAAAACAATCCCAACATCTCGCTCTTGATCAGTGTTCTAAGAACACTGAGGCCAATACCCAGGAGGTCAGGTCTGGACAGCTTTAGGCCTCTGTTGTTGGTACCAAGTAGTGTCCAGAATCATTGTTTTAGGAGCTGGATTGGAGAGGGAAGGTAGGATCATGAGGATTCTCAAAAACCCCACCCTAGGTCTTACTGTGAGGGGCGTGCATGCCGTGTCTCCCTGCTGACCCAGCACCAGCCCCTTTGTTCAGTCACCAGTGTCCACAGTTAGCCAACATGATGCCCCTCTTTTTATCCTTAAACATTCCATATTTCCTCTTCCTGTCCGACTGTTCAGCTCCTCTTTGCTCTTGAGAGACTGCTCCCAGACACTGAATCTTGGTGACCGCAGAGTCACCACTGTCTCAAGACCGAACACTTTGTATCACATGCTGCCTGAGCCACTAGTACACACGCCCGGTGGCTCCCTCACCACCCTTTTTTTCCTGGAATTAATCATCTTCTCTTCCTTCTCTTTTAATTCATTTCTTGTGTCTTTATTACTAAATAAACTACAAGTTCTTTTCAATGGTCAGAAATCTCAAGACAGACCTCTGGTGCTGTCTCCAGCTTTATCTTGATGCCTCTGAAGTGACCTTGAACCTGACTCATTGACTGCCCCCTCTGTGCATAGCTTTTTAGATCCCCTTTTGTTATTAGACTGGGAAGTTCCGGGAATTTTCCCCCAAGGCCTCTAGCCCAGGCTAGCCACAGTCTCCTTAGGTGGCTGAAGATGATCTTAAACTTACAGCCTCTACCTTCTAAATTCTGAGATTTCAGGTAGGTGCCACTATGCCTAGTTTATACTGTGCTGGGGACTGAACCCCGGGTCTCATGCACCTTAGGCAAGCACTTCCTCAGCTGCATCCCCAGCCATGGTCCTGGTTCTGGACCCTATGTTTCCTCTCCCAGTTTACTGTGTTTTGGTCACACATTATCTAATAACTTCCTGAGGTGAGTGTGGAAGTTGAATTTTTTTTTTAAATCTTCAGTATCTGGAACTGTTTATCTCACTTGTACACTGAAGGGATTCACTACAGGATTATTCAAAATAGTTTTCCTTCAGAATGTCAGAGGATTGCTTCACTGCCTTAAGCTCCTGTTGTTCAGAATTCCCATGGGGCACTCTGCCTTGTGATCTTTCTCAGTGGCCCGTTTCTGTTTTACAGAGGGATTTGAAAGTCTTATCTGTATCCTTACTCCATGTACTAGCACATTACACACTGAGTGGTACATTTGAATGCTCACACGCGTGCATGCACACGCGCACACACACACACACATGGAACTTATATACATACATAAAATTAAGGGACTGGACAGGATCTCAATATGTAACCCTCTGTAGCCTGGAACTCACTATGTAGATGTGGCTGGCCTCAGACTCTGGGTGAGATTTAAAGGCTTATATGGTGCTGCACCTAGGGGAAGGAAAAAATTGTTTTACAAGCATCTGAGGCAACCTAGTAAAAGGTTTATCTTGGCTCAGAGTTCTGAAGGTGCAGTCCATGATCATCGGTCTCAGTGCTTTTGGCGTCTGTCATGGCAGCATATCCTGGCAGGCATGCTTGACAAAGTCACATCAGTTGGGAGACAGCGAACCAGGCTCCCATAGTCCCCTTCCAGAGCACAGCCCAGTGGACCTAAAGACACGCCACCCTGAGAACCAGTTATTTAACAGGATCGTTCAGAGGCTTTGACCATCAGAACTGTAGACTCTTGCCTGTCCTAGCTCAAAGTTGTCACAATAGATAGATTAGACACATAGGCCTGTGGGTAACATACTTTATTAAGACATTGAAAACCTATACAGATGACCTGAAAGGGCTTTGGGGTCCACCCAGAGTTGATGAGGCCCCAAAGCATATCAGTTTTTGTGTCCAAAAGCCACTATAAATTAATGCAAGCCAAACAGAGTCCTGGCTTCCCTACACTGATCACTTTGAAGCTTTTACAGGTTTTCGTTTGTTTTTCCTCTTCTGAATCCGTTGACTCATAGCTTACAGGTGTCTAGGGTGTAGCCTTCCTTGCCTGCCTCTGGCTCTTCACTTGAATAGGACTGCAGGAAGCCGAGTGTACTCAACACAGATTAAAAACCGCTGTACAAGACTCCAAGACAATAAATTCCAATCCCACTTTTGAGGGCTAGCGACAGAGCTGGGTTCCAGACTGCTGGCGTCTCGGCCACACTTCCTGACTCCACCTCAGTTATTCAAAGTCAGGCAGGAACTTGCTTTCCAGGTGAGGTAGGAATGAAGAGAGAGGAGCATTGGTGCTCTGGTGTGGGATGTTTGCAAGGTGGTCCAAGGCCATGTCTACACTGTGAAGGACAGCTGTGTCCTCTGGTTCAGGGGGTGCTTCAGCAAGAGCTTCAAGAGCATTCAGTCACTGTCCTTGGTATCTAGGGCCTGCTTGCCCCACATCCTAGCCACCTCAAGGCCCACTCCTGTGGTGCAGCTGACATTCAGGTGGATGTTACATCTTGGAAGATCAGGCTCAGGTTTGTGGTCTGAGGGTTCAGAGTGACCTCACACACACACTTCCAGGATGGAGCATCTTCTATGCTGCCTTCTTCTTAGGCCTCTATTTCTGGAGGACAGATGTGACATCTCTGCCTGAGAATTTGCTTCTTGTTAAAGTGAGGTGACCAGGCTACTGTGCAGTGCCTGGGGCTTCGTTAAAAGACACAGAATCTTGAGCCCCACCATAGGCCACCCAAACAAGAGCCTGTATTTTAACCAGGTGTCTGGATGGCGTTTCTACACTAAGTTAAAGAAGTAGGGCTCAATGTAAACAGGCAGGTGCATGTGGGAACAGTTAAGCTCCAATTTGAAAGTAAATGTTATTTTTTGCTCCTTCCTCTCCTCTCTCTGCCCCTTTTTTGTGGTACTGGGACTTTATGCATTATAAGCAAGCAAGCTTTAGCAGAAAGCTATTAATACAGCCCTAGAGCCCACCCCAGCCCCCAGAAAGAGTGTCAGTAGCTAAGGCTGGCCTGGAACTTGTAGCAGTCAGTTTGACTGCCTCTAGTTCTGGGATTGTAGTTGTGTGCCACCACACCCAGCAAAATGGTAGTTTTTGCATAATATAAAATAATTTAGTTCAAATTTACGGCAATTGTAGCATAATTCTAGGCAAAACTCGGGGCCTAGTACATATTTTGAATGACTATAGGTAACTGACAACATTCATCAATCACTATGTGTCCAGTACTGTGCTGAGCTCTTTGTATACATTAATTTATTTAATCCTATGGATTTATAGTGTAGATTGTTATTGTTTACATTTTATGGTGGAGAAAAAAAGGCTTAATAGTCCCAAGACCCCAAGCACTCAGGGTCCAGTTAGCACATTTATTGCTGTGTGTGGGCATGGGTGCAGAGCCCCCTTCCCCAGAGCCCTTGCTGATTACCTGAATCTGTTTCCAAATGATGCATCAAGTTTTCTGAGGAAAGAAGAAAGAGAAAGATCTGTGAGACTTGCTATCTCTTACAGTACTTCCAAGGGGAGGGTGTTCTGGCTACCGTGTGAGGGCAAGGACAGAAGAGAAATTGTCTCATTTTCCTGGACTCTCAGCCCAGTGTCTCTATCCTTACTCCCTCAGTAGAGTGAGGTCTTGTGGGAAGTTCTGGGGGAGGAAAGATGCTTAACCCAAGCTGTTTGCTGATTTTTGTTTGAGTTTCACTGTGTCGTCCAGGCTGTCCTGAAACTTGAGATCCTCCTGCCTCAGTCTCTCTGGTGCTAACATTACAGGCCTGCTTGGTGGTTTGAACCAGGTTTTGAAGATGGGAAAAGATAGAGACAGATGGAAGGGTAGAAGATTCCTTTTACCTGAGAATGTCCGCATCATCTTTGGGAGGCCAAGTATTTTC
Organism: Ellobius talpinus; assembly: GCA_001685095.1. Lineage (NCBI taxonomy): Eukaryota > Metazoa > Chordata > Mammalia > Rodentia > Cricetidae > Ellobius > Ellobius talpinus. Next base: position 9,454 of record LOJH01004328.1, on the reverse strand, counting down.
CTGTGGAGGTTTCGGATCTTCTTAGCAAGATCAGAGGAAATGGCCTCTGGACTCACAAAAGTCTTTGTCTCATACCTGCAAACAAGTTGGAAATCAAACTTAAATTCTACAAATAAAGTACTTCATTTTATTTGTGTATGTGAAAAGCCCTGGTTCTTGTTCATTTGCCGTTCTCTTTACTCATTGGCTGTGTGACAGCATAAAGCCATCTTCCTTCAGCTCCCCATCACATTGTAAGACTCACTGCATCCTTCTTGATTCAGTTCTAACATTCTTTGAGAGGCACATTTGGAGACACTTTCAAATGGCTTTAGGTGCTAAAACACCAGTATTCTCATGGATTAATATTAACTTCTGGGAGCTGGACATGCCAAACAGCTGAGTTTGGTACCCAGCATCTACAGGGTGGCTCACAACCATCTGTAATTCTAGTTTCAGGAGATCTGCCAGCCTCTTCTGGTTTCCTCAGGCACCAGACATGTACACAGTATGCAGACATATTTGCAGACAAAATGCCCCTACACATAGACTGCAAGGAATTTTTTTAAAAATCTGGATCTTCAAAGCCATGGTTTTTACAACTGCCTTGAGGGGGGGGAAAGTATGTCTCAAAAACCAACATACCAACTTATTTAGTTACTTTGAGATAGGGTCTCTGTAGCCCAGGCTTGCCTCAAACTCATAATGATCCCGCCACCTCAGCTTCCCAAGTGCTGGAATTAAAGGCATGAGCTACAAGGCCTAGTTTCAACCCATCTGTTTACTGATATTTGAGCTGTTAGTAGAGAACAAGTGGCCACAGTATGTTTCTGGGTAGCCATCCACAAGGGAACAGATGGATTGCAATGTGTTCAAGATGCACATAAAGAAGGCAGGATTAAAGAGGGCCTTACCTGCTCTGGTTGAGTCTGACATCCTATGAAAGAAACACAAAATATGCAGTTAGTTTCCAAATGGCCTTTCCTGTTGGGGATGCTAGCTAGGTCCTTCTGTCTTAACATCAGCTAAAAGTTCCTACCCAGAGTGCTGGACCCCTTCATTACCTGCCATCATTTCACTCCTCTCTTCATATTTCCTGACTAGTGTAGGACTCTGCACCCAGTTCCTTTGCTCTGACTGCTCTTTTCCAGCTGCATCCTTAAATGGGTGCTGCCTCCCGTGATTAAGAGATAGCGGAGAGCAGAGACCAGCCTCAATTCCAGGCTGGAACTGATGGGCAGGATTGTGGTCACCACCACAACGGCATTGATGGAGCTCTTCCTGTGTGCTGGGCACACTGAGCATCACACATGGGTTATTTCTTACATGGTTTACAACTCCATGAAAGGATGTTGTTATCACCCCCTGCTTACAGAAGCTAAGAGACTCACCCAAGTGGCATAGTTGGAAGAACTGACACTAAACTCAAGATTGTCTGATCCTGGTCATCTTTACAAAGTCCTCATGCATGCCTTGAGAAATTCTCCAGTCTTTTGGGCCATAGAAAGCACACCCTCCCCCAGCCCTTCTCTCCAGTCCTTTGGGCCATAGAAAGCACACCCTCCCCCAGCCCTTCTCTCCAGTCTTTTGGGCCATAGAAAGCACACCCTCCCCCAGCCCTTCTCTCCAG
>LOJH01004327.1:22367-35137 GCA_001685095.1 Ellobius talpinus | reverse complement strand
GGCTCACAACCATCTGTAATGAGGTCTGGTGCCCTCTTCTGGCCTTCAGGAATAAACACAGACAGAATATTGTCTACATAATAAATAAATATTAAAAAAATAGACACACATCTTCCATCTAGTGCAGATTTTAGGATCCAAGAACTTCTCCAAGACAAATGAAAACATATGCTCTTACAAAGGGTTGAGCACAAATGATCCAAGCATCTTAGATTATACTTTTTAAAAACAACAACAACAACAACAACAACAGTCTACCCATCCCTGAGCCAACACAAATGTATCAAAATACTGGAATGACATTTAGTGCTCTGAAAGATAAAGGAAACACACACAGGTGTGGGGATTCCTCAAAACGGCCTCCCTGGTACGCCTCCAGTGACTGCCTTCCTGGCAGAAGCCTCATGTAACACATGCAACTGTGATTGTCAAAGGTTTTTTTTTACCTATTACCAACACTTTTTAGATACCTGTCATTTCTTATTTTATTCCAGTTTAGCTCATCTCTTACTGTGTTCCTGGCTGTAACATATTTACCCTGTATTGATGTTTGAATGAGAGCGACCCCTATAGACTCATATGTTTGAATACTTGCTCCCCAGCTGGTGGAATTATTTGGAAAGGATTAGGAGATGTGACTTTGTTGGAGGAGGTGTATCACTGAGGGTAGGCTTTGAGGCTTCAAAAACCCATACCATTCCCAGTCTCTCTCTCTGCCTCTCTCTGCGTTGTTGCTGTGTTTCAAGATGAAAGCTCTCAGTTATGGCTCCAGTGCCATGCCCACCTCTCTGTTGTCATGCTCACTGCTGTGATGGTCATAGACTCATCCTCTGAAACTGTCAGCTCCAAATGCTTTTCTTTATAGGTTGCTTTGGTCATGGTATCTTATCACAGACATAGAAAAGCAACTAAGACACTGTTGGAAATCTTTTTTCCTTTGTTTCTGCTATCAGTTCAAAACATATTCCCATCTGGGGGTGTCCCTGGGTCAGGAGATACAAAGGAAGGGACAGTCTCCAGGGAGAACCTGATGCTGGGGCCTACTGATGGGAGAAAGGAGGAGGTCTATGCACGACGTGGTTCAGGTGGTAGCAGGCAATATGCAACCCATTCATTTGTTACAGCAGGTTGACAGTCCCCACATAAGGTCAAACCCACACCATTGCCACAACTACCTAGCTAGGACGCAATTTCCTGGGCCTCATAAACAGAGACAGGCAGAGCCTGTATGTGCCCCAGACATATATACCCCAGGTTCAACAGATGGCTTCAAAGGACCCCAAACCCTAGCTGACACAGCTCTTCACGATGTAGCAACATCATGGTGCATCCCCCTGGACTATGATGTGTGTCCATGGATCCTGAGACCACTTGACCCAGCAAATATTCTTTGCTCATTGGTGGGAAGTTCTCAGTGAGCTGGAGAGTAGAAGCAGGAGGTCAGGGGCCACTTAACACTGAGGTCAGGTGCCCTGTAAATCCATCTGAGGCAACAGAGACAGCACAAGGCTGGTTGAGGGATTTATGTAAAAGAATCAGCTTGAATGAGTGTGAATTATGAATACTCAGCTGTGAGTTAGATGCGTTCATACTGGCCGTACTGTTGGGAACCCACATTACAAGATGGAAATGGTGGCCTCCCCTACCTTCATAGTTCTCAGATTTATCAGCTTTATAATCCTTAATGAACTGGACATGCCTAACAGAAACTTTAAGTGAGCTTGAGTTCAAGGGGTTCAGGCTGCAAGTAGGCAGCTTGGCTCCTGATGGGATCCCCTCAGCCCTCGTCATTGTCCTGTGACTCCCACTGACCAGTGTAGGGAAGACTGCTGAGAGTAATGTACCAGGAAATGGATCCATTTTCTTTAGAATTTCAGATAACCGCTGAGGTCTAGAGGAGCTGTTACCTTTAGCACAAGGAATTAATATCACTCTTTCCAGTTGTGTGGATCTTCCAACACCTATTCTGCAGCCTTCCTGGGTGTGCACAGGTTGGATGTATTTCTCTGAGACACTTAGGGTCCATGGGCTCCGACTCTCATCACCTTGGGCAGAGAAAACAGCTAGGGCCTAATGCTTAGTCAGGCTCAGCTGATGTCAAGGTAGAATTAATTCCATTGACTCATCTCTGAATACCAAACTGCTCATCAGTTGGATTCTTAAAGCCAGTCAATATCAGCTATCTTTCAGGGACCCCTTCCCCAGGCAGTGGGTGTTCTAGACCAGTGGGGCTGAGAGCAGAGAGGTGCCTCTCACGGGACGTGTTCACAGATGGTTCTGAGTCCTCACATTGAAGCTGCACCCATCCCCACAAGACCGACATGTCTGTCTCTCTGGAATAAAACTCACTGTTTCTTCTGAATTCAGTGTGTGAAGTGCTCTGGGCCTCCACAAGGCAGGCTTCAGGCTGCACACAGCAATGGCTGCCAACAGATTCTGGGGTTGACATCTCTATTCTTTTGTCCGACAAATCTGTGCACTGGCCTGTAAGAAAATCAATACTGCTTTTCCTGGTCCCCTGCACAGGTGCAGTGATGGATTATTGTGACCCCCCCGAACCCACCTCCAATTTTGTTATCACTTTGCTCTCTGCTTTAGGGCTAAGCATCGATACCATCTCAGAGTTCCCATGACCTTATCCCCTGGCGATCATGTCCCCGGTGACTGAGTGTCGGTGTGACCATAAAGCCAGACCCGTATATCTCCTGGGATCTCAGGGCCAATTTATGAGGCTCGTGTTGCTGATGACACCCTGGAGCCTGGCCGGGATGGTCTTTGAGGTTTTACTGCTGAGCTGACCTGTGTGCTGTTCTATTACCCATGTTTGAAGATGCGCCTCTATTAGATCAAATCGCCTCCAGAGGCCAATTCTCTCGGTGGTGGCCGTATGGGTGGCAGGAGCTCTGGAGACTTGCAGGCAGCAGCCATCAGTCAAACGTGGTCCTGCTTATCTGGCCAGATATCATCCCATCACGGAGAGAGGAATCAGGGCTTCCCTGCACTGGGTGATCTGTGGCTGTCTGTGTCCCAGCCTCTGGAAGGTAGGATGTGGTAGGGCTTTGGAAAACCTGGTGAATGCTTTCATGGTAGAGGGGATGGGACCCGACTGGAGGGAATGCGAGCAGAAATATGGGGAGCTGGGTCATGGCTGATGCTCTCCTTGCTCCCTAATTAAATATGGAATTCATTGTCATCTCCCAGAGGCATCTACAGAGGATGGTGTGAATAGCAGAGATACCTTGTCACATAAACACAGAGTTTCAAGTCATTCCTAAATAGCCTCAAAGGAGCAGAAGAAGCTGCGCCCATCTCTACCTCCCTGGTTCTCTCTCCTTTCCACTCTCTCTTTCTCTGACTCTCAGTCTTTCTGTTCCCATTTCTCCATTTCTCACATCATCCTTCTCTCTCTTACTGTTCCGTGTGTCCCTGTTTACCCGACTCTGTCTGTCTGTCTCACTTCTGCATCAGGTCGTCCACTACGTCATGTTTGACTCTATCTCTGTCTTCTGTCCCTGTCACTGGGTGTCTCTCTGTTCAGTGTCTCTGCATCTACCCATCTCTCTTTTCCAGTCTCTGTCTTTTTGTTCTCTCTGACTTTCTTTTTCTGGGTTCCTTTCTGTATGTCTCTTGTTTCTCTTTCTATCTTTATGTCTCTTGTTCTCTCTGTGTCTCTGACTCTTCTCCATCTCTCCCTCTCTGACAAACTCTCTCTCTGTATCTCTCTAACTCTCTCTCTCTCCAACTCTCTCTCTGTCTCTGTCTCTGTCTCTCTCTCCAACTCTGTCTCTCTATCTCTAATTCAATCTCCTGGTCTCTCTTTAACTCTGTCCCCTGACTTCGCTGGTCTCAGTTTATGAACACTGCCTCTTACAGGAATTTCATTGGGAGGTTTTGTTCTTTGCTGTGGACATAGAGTGTCTCCCTGTAAGTGGTGCTGGTGGCCAGTGGCCCAGGTTTAAACTGTAGTGAACTTGCCCCTAAAAGGGAGCCATAAGGTTCACGTTTCACTTATACATTTTTTGGTTTGTTTTCACTATATTTTTTTTTTAATTTTAGTATTTTGAATGTAACTGAGGGATTTTTATCTTGAGACAGAAGACTCACTCTGTAGCCTCAAAGCTGTATCTTTCCTGCCTCACCCTCACAAGTGCTGTGGATATAGGTCTTAGCCACCAGGTTTAGCAGTTTTCTGTTCCTTAGGGCTAAGCTTGAACTGCAAGAATCCCAGGTAAATCCAGGTTAATCACAGAATTTTAAAACTAAGTCTTCTTATACATGTAATTGTTGGGCAGGATCTTAACTTAGTTTGATTTTACCGTGTCTTAAGTTCTTGACTAGCCTTCTTGAGAACTTTAGTGGATGCTGGAGAAATGTATTTTAACAGGTGAAATAGTTGAGACCTAAAGGCACAAGCAAGCCAAATTTCAATAAAAGTTAACGCCTGGCGACTCATGGGGGAAAAGTCATAGGGATACACATGACTTGGGATTCCACTGGCCAGTGTGTGCGGAGACACTGGCACTGGAAGATGGTGATTTAGCCGGGTGCAGAGGTCACACATCAGCCTTTCCCATTCCTGACATAAGTCACCACAATGCCCCATTCACTCTCCTCTGTTATGTGATATTTGTGTATTGTATGAAGATCTACTGTTGTGATTGGTGTAATAAAAAAAACGGAACGGCCAATAGATAGGCAGGAGGTATAGGGAGGAGTTCTGGGCACAGAGAGAGAGACTGGGAGGAGGAATCTAGGCACTCATTTTTGCCAGCAAACTCAGAGCAAGTTGGATGTGCTGTACTAAGAAGAATTAACCAAGCCATTGGCAGAAGGTAGATTTAAAGAAATATATGGATTAATTAAGTAATAAGAGCTACTGGGGAAAAAGCCTAAGCTAAGGCCAAGCTTTCCTAATTAATAATAAGTCTCTGGGTCATTATTTGTGGGCTGGGAGTTCAAAGCTCGTCTGCAAAGAAAGCTTGCTACACTCCTCCTTGTGGTGAGAGTGGTGTAGGCGGCTAGCTTATAGCAGTGTGTTCCCAGTAGTAGCTGCTTTGTTCCTGTCTTGGTCCACACTCCAGCTCTAGAACTCCTCACCCTGTGTTACTGGGACCTGGGACCCTCATCCCAGCAGATCAGAACAAGAAGACACTGCTTTAAAGGCCACTCATATGCAAGGAAGAAAAGGGAAGACGTAGGGTTTCCCAGCAGAAGAGGAGGAGGGCTGCGCTGGGCCATAGGGAGAAGGCAAGAGCAGGGCAGTGTCTCATGGAGGAGAGGGGAACAAAACCGGTCATGTGCCCAGATGGCTGAGCAGTCACATAGCTGCTTGCTAACTGCCCACGGCCAGGCTTGTGTCTGTGAAATCAGTGTTCTCTGTGGATGAGACATCCTGCAAGCCTACGACTGGGGCTTTCCAGACAGGGCTTGACTTTCCATGCCTCCTTCTGCAGACTCCTTAGAAACTGGTGTGGGGAAGCTCTCTGGCTCCATCAAAGACATGGAGGTCTTTTAGACTAATCATTCCAGTTGTGAGAGATGAAACAGGCCTGCATTCCTGCAATAAACCTGGGTTTTTCTCTTCACCATGAGACCCTGTAACATTAGTCTTAGGCTGCAGCACTCTGAAGAAGGCAGCCATTGTATCTCTTCGACTCCACCTATTCTCTCTATATATCTTGTCCAGGCTAGCTATATTCTGCTATGCCATAGGCCAAAGTAGCTTTATTCATTAACCGGTAAAAGCAAAGCATTCTTGACTCCAACCATTCAACTGCAATATGTCAGCTTCCAGCAGGAAACCCGAGCTGAGTGTTAGCTCCCTGCAACTCTGAGAGTCAATAATTCACCATTTTAGGTTTTGGCCCATTAACACAGAACAGCTTGAGACTCCATTGATCAGATAAACAAGTCCTCGGTATTTTATTACAAAGTGATGGACCAATTTAGCCATCTTTTCACCAACAACGAGCTTACAGTGGACGTGAAATGGCAAGAAGTCTGCTTCCTCAGGGAGGAGGAAGAAAGGAGCATGAAGCAGATGCGTTTCCTGGAAGTGGCTCACCCAGACAGCAATGTACTGAATTCCACCCAGACCTTGGGTTAAGCTTTGCAGAACAAGGATTAGCTTTTTTTCCTTGTTAATTTTGTTCCAGACTATATTCAGGGTTTCATTTAATACTCATATCATAATCTCAACTTTACCTGTCTCATGGAAGCAGATTGGTTATATATGTGAATTCTTAATGTACATTTTACAAATTGTGTGGGTAAACAGTCATGACAGTGCCCTTTATGGGGACAGTAGACAAGATGGTCAGATATAGGGTGGGAGACCTCTCCGCAGAGGACTGGAGAAGAGGGCACGTGGACTTTGCTTTTCCAGCATTCTTCTAAGTATTTGGAGATATTTGTCTTCTAAAGAGTCCCTAACAATACTGGGGTGGAGATGTGTGGGAACACATCCATGAAATGAGTGCATGATAGCCACAGGTGACTTCCTGGTCATCCCACATGTGACCACTGTACACATACTTGGAGGATAAGCTTAGCTCATCCCTAGCACAAACCTGAATAATCCTCTCAAGGAGTCCTTGCTTTTGGAGGCTGAGGCTACCCACAGCTGCCATTATCTTGGTGCACTGATACTTAGAAACTTAGGGTCAGAGTAGAGTATCTATGGCCCAGAAGGTAAAATGTCCCAGAAGAAGAGGGCTTCTGGGGAACAGCATTGTCAACCAATGTCTTCTTAAGAGTAAACTGACAGTATTAATTTTGAGCTTGAATAAGGATAATAAATGGGGGAAATAACCTGTTTATGTAGTTATAAGCATACTAAAACAAGGAGGAGCTTCTGCTACAGAAATGTACTTTATTAGCACAAGCCTTTGAGATGTCTATCGATGAATAACTCACACAGGCAAGGGAACTCTGAGAACTCACATTTACACAGGAACCTTGAGGGCTCACGTAGAGGAAATCCCATGGAACATGTCTGTAGAGAATGAAACATCATGGAGCAGAATGAAGAAATGAGCTGCAACCATGGAAGGTAAGAAATAGGACCTCACACTCTGAACCTTGGAATCACCAGAAACAGACCTGAAATAAAAATGATGGGTGTCTCAGAAAAGAGGAGGTCATTCAAAATAAATGTGGTTTGATGTGGGAGGTCCTTCTGTATATGCATTGCTTTTACCGGTTAATGAATAAAGCTACTTTGGCCTATGGCATAGCAGAATATAGCTAGCCTGGACAAGATATATAGAGAGAATAGGTGGAGTCGAAGAGATACAATGTAGCTACCGAAGGAGAGAGACACCCAGAGCCTTTACTGGTAAGTCAAAGCCTTGTGGTGGTACACATGGCAGTGGACTGGGGATTCTCATTTTCACACAGTCGAGGAATCCTCTGCTGAAGGAATTTCAACTCTCATTAACTGGTGTGGGAAGCGTTGCAACACCACGGTCGGGGCAGAGCTCACAGCTCCCCCACCCCATACTTCGTTATGCTGGTGCTGTGCCATCTCAGCTGATTGTTACCCCAGCACCAGGTCATACGTGCTGTCTCATTCCAATAGTATGCCACCCTGGTGCTGTGTCATCCCAGAAGTATTTTATCCTCACAGTGTGTCACCCCAGCACCGCGTCACCCCATCAACAGGTCTAAATCGGCCCTGGGAAGTGATTGTTGTGGGAAACTGGTTCCCACGACAGGTTTCAAATCTTCAAAACCCCAAACCACTCCAGAAAAACTCAATTGAAAAGGAGAGGAAAAAGCACAACATTTGGCAAGCAGATATAATAAAATCCAGCCGCCATCAAGGGCAAAACTATCCCCAACGTTTATAAAACACCAGCAGGAGGAGAATCAGGAAAACACAAACCTGGGCCGGAAGCAACAGTTAGAAGCTTCCAGGGAGACCACAAGAGAAGGGAAGAAAGTAGTGACCAACCACCCCTCTCGCATCCAATATCTCATTAGGAAGTCGGGTGAACGTATCCTCAGAGACGGTGGGGAAGGTCCCGGCTGTAGTCACACAGGGAGAATGGCCATGGTGACTTCCTACGACCAAGAGGGAAATTGGACCTAATACGAACTAAATGTGTGTATGGTAGCCTTTACAACTGTGAAGTTAAAATTCTATAGCATGAAACCATGGCAATACGGATGCAAGTGAGAGAGGGTAGGATTATGAATGACTGATTGTGGGTAGTTGATGGATAGAGAGATAGATTCGTGGTTAAAATGTCCAAACTGAATAAGAAATCAAGACTCTAAGTGCCAGAAGGAAAGAATATCACTTCACACATAATTACCTCATGCACCCATAAATATGACCAGGCAAACACTAATCTGAAAAGGACGGGGTGGCCATGTTTGTATCTGAAATGAGTTTTGGAAGATAGAATGTTGGCGTGTCTGCAAGTTAAGAGGGAGGGTCGGCTGTCCACAGCAGCGGGTTAAACAGGGCAGCACCCAGAATGTGAGCAAAGGCTGCAGAATTCCAGATAGGCCATGCCAGTTGGCTGGGACTTCTGCATCAAAGTGGTTTAAAGGAAAACTCTGAAGTCTGGAAGGTGAGGGTGCCAGTGGTAGAGCCTGGTGAGGGCATCTCCTGGGTGCAGACACCCCCCTTTTGTCCCGATGCAGGTTCTATCCTCTGACCACCTGCATCACCCTGGAACTGCCATGTTGGGAATTACGCTTTGATTTGGGTGTGTGTGTGTGGGGTAAGTGGATCTTTTGTACATGTGATGTCAAAACAGAAACTGAAATAGCACTGGGGTGACCTGTGATGGTGGCAGAATCTCCAGCTCTAAGCACAGGACAGAGAGGCTCTTTGCAAATAGGATGATGCTCCCCACAGGGGCAGCTGCAGCATGGCTACTCTGGGCAGCTCTCCTGCCCTGCACCTGCATGCATCCCTCTCTGTCCTGCTCCCTCAGGGTCGTACCCCTCCCCTAATGCCCTACCTTATACATAGTTCTATACCTAGGCTTTCTATATATGATATGGCTTCTTCTGGCAGAGCCCCTGTCCTTCAGGGGGCATCAACAGAGCAACAGTGGGTGGAGTTCCCAGTCTTAGCCTCTGTTTTGGACCTTGAGTTTGTATGGTGAACAGAAACTGGTCACACTGGCTCTTGAAGAGTTCATCTGAGGTCAGGACACTGGTGATGGGTTTCCAATGTAGAGTTTTCCTACCAGGAGGTCTGTTGGAGGATACAGATCCTTTCCTCTAAGTTGCTCATTGCTCTATCAGCTAAAGCACAAGCTTCTTGGGCACTTGGCTTAGTGAACACTCAGGTGACCAACTACCACCCAGTGCAGCCAGTACTGTTTCTAGGATAGGACCCACCCTATGGCCCACACTTGTCTGCTCAGTACGTTTCAGTCCCTTTTCTCCCTCAGGATCGATTACCCTGGGCAGACTCTGGGGTGCATGACTATTCTGCCTTGGAGGCACCTCTCTGCTGGGGGTCCTGCTTCCAGCTTGCTGGTATTTGCTTCTGGCTGTTCTCCACCCATTTCTAGGCTCAGCACTCATGACTCCATTGCCTCAGCTCAGTCCTCTTCCTACCTCCATGCCTGGGCTCACTGTCTTCTGCTGCGTGCCTCTGCGAACCAGGCTAGACTTGGTCTGCCTGCCATTTGAAAACATATTCTGATTATTCGAGGGATAAGTAGCTGTGTTTACTCTGAACTAGGCAGATCCTTGCTGATCTTGCAGTGACTAGTGTCTTGAGTTAAAAGAAAAATACTGGACTGAACCTTAACTGATTGATGTCTAGAAAACATTAGACATTTCTTGCAGTTTTATTTTCTATTGCTGGAAACATTTGGGCTTAGAACAATCCCTGCCAAGGAACAGACAAAAATGAGCATTGAACATTCTTTATGGAGGAGTGCCTCTGTGGGTGGATGAGGGAGAGTATCTGGAAGCTGGACATCCTCCCTTCAGGCTCACCCACATGTCTGGGTTTGGAGTGTGAATATCTAACACACTCCTAGAAAAGCCCAGAGCATCCGACCCAGCATCTACCACTTCTCACCTCTCTGCATCCTGCTTCAAATCAAACCTCTGGGATTGGATGCCTGTGTGAGGAAACACCCCCGCCTCCAGTCCCACTAAATTCCCCACAGTGGCAGAGGCAGCATGCCTGGACTATGCCATTGCCTGGGGTGTGTGTGTTCTATCTCACATGGATTCAGACTTCAGGTGGGGGAACTGTGTGCTGGGGTCTCTTCCAACTAGTGTTTCGTAACTTTAGCCCCACTGACGTTTTTTGTCTCTGTGTTTAGTTTTAAGGCAAAGGAGCAAATGATTTGCAATAGTAAAGTGGGTTTTTTGAGCCAACTCATCAATGATCACTTACCTCAGTTTTCTGTTTCTGTGAATAGTGAAAACGTTTGATATTTTATCTCAAACTAACTGTTCCAAATCCATATAACTTGCAGCATCTGTTCCTTCCCAGCATCAAGGAGAAGCAAGGCCATGCTGTGACATGTCACAATGGCAAATCAATGAGAGACACAGATTCTAAGTTCTTGACTTGTGAAGCTTAATTTATCCACAGCAAAACAGAACAACTTGTCACTGCTCATCTCTCCATTGTAAACTTCTAACAGATACCAATATTTTTTCTTAAATTAAAATCTAGCACTTAAAAGTTCTAATGATTTTTTTAAACCTATTCACTAATGGCTTCTAATGCTTCAAATATGAAAATTTCTCAATGATTTCACAATTACGGTTGTGAAACATCGTTGTAAGGAGACTAAGTGTGTAGCAACTCTGGATTCAGTTGTTTCAGAAAAAGAAATGAGAAGTCATACTTGCCTTGTGCTGGCCAAGAGGGGCCACTATCAGGTAGCCCGGGGAGGTTCTGGGTAGTGTTTCAACACTGATGAGAAAGGTTCTTTTCAAAGAGGTTGATGGTGGGAACTCTCACCTGGAGTATGTGTTTAGGAATATCTGCCTGAAGAATGCCATGTATCTCCCCCACGAGCTAATCATGGAGGGAAGGCACGGAATCCAGACCTGTGGTTACCATACTACAGGCAACCCCATGGAACAGAGGATTGTCCACCAGCTTGGTATTCCTTCCTGCTGTCCTGAGGGGTTTCTCTGCACCCGCTACAGCCCCAGACAAGCCTTATCCTGTGTTGATGCTTGGGACAGCCTATCTCAAGGCTGTTCAGTGTCCAGGGTGTGGATGATCTCTGATATTCCTGAGGTGACAATTCCATACCTGCCCGTTATAGGTAACTGGAGCTTTGCTTTTGTAAATCCTCAGGAACTGAACCTGACAAGAGGGCATTGTAATGCAGGGAGCTGCCACCTGCCAACCAGGGAGGGTTAGCTATTCATTCCCGGAGATGGGATTCTGGGAGACAGGTGGAGCTGGGAAGCTTCTGTATTTCTTGCTTGCAGGGGACTTGTCAGAGACAACCAGCAATTCCCTCCTTGGTCTGTTGGGTGAGTGGTGCTATCATGACTGCAGAACCAAAACCTCCGAGAGACTGTGTGTGCACACAGCTTGGGAGCAGTGAGTAGAAGGGAGGGGAATGGGAAGGTTCAGGCTACAGCCACAGGCATCCGCCTGGTCCCTGGGCTCCCCGGAAGGTTTCCACCCCCTGGAGACCTGGTATGCACCTGACCACCATTTCTGCCACATTGTTCTTGCTTATCCAATTGAGCTACGGCTATGGTTGGATTTATCCCTGGGGCTTTGAGGCCAGTCCTGGGCCAGTGGCCTTATGAGGGTGGGGCTGTCACACTGCCTTTCTTCTACTCTGTCTGCCTGACTGTCTGTCCTTCTTCATCCATCAGCTCTGGAGTTCTGAGAGTTCTGAGAATTGGTGCACAACTAGGCATCCATTTTCTTACTCACTTGCTTATTTATATTTTTTAAAAAACTTAAAAATAAATGTCAGCAGCAATGAGGGATAACCGATGGCAAGAGCCGGTAGCCCGTCTCCTTCCGGGCGGTGGCCGGCTGGGCATCGATCCTCAGTCTCATAATGTAGTCTAATAACAGCTCCATTACCACTGGCCGCCAATTGGCCCAGGCGCCCTCCAAATGAGCCACAAAGAAGCCAGCTTGTCAATATTAATTCCGCCCCGGAGGTGACTTGTTACCGGAGAGCAAAGGTGTTCTGGCTGGGGCTGAACAACTTAACTCCTTGTCTCATAGAATTTAAGCTGCTATTGATCGCCTCCTTCTATTGTGTGAAAGATTAAACATGCGTGCTTTCACGCACACACAGGCTCACGCGCGCACGCACAGAGGGGCACACTAGGGAGGCGGTGCCCACACAGGCTCCCGCCTCGATCAGGCAGGCTCAGCCCCGTCTCCCAACCTACCCCGCATCATTCAGCAACTCGAAGCAAATTAAATCAATGAATTCATCCCGGCAGATGGCCACTTTAACACTCAGTTAGCCTTTAGATAATTGAGCGTTGACTCCGGAATCATGAAATGGATGGCTCGTTTGTACGTTTTACTGAAATAGATCGCTGAGGTTAAATAAATGAAATCCCATTTGTCAGGCAGTAATAAATGGGTTCCTTCAGCAAACAGCTCTGTTTGGCCTAATAAATACAGGGACGTTACAGTGCTCCTCCCGCGATGGGGTTACGGCTTAATGAAATGGTCTTCCCTCTGCTTGTTTTTGCCTCCTCCTGCACCGTGTGATAAGTAGCAAACCAACGAAGCTTGTAATTACAATCTTACAGAAACCCGGCCAATCTGTATATAAATCTCA
>LOJH01004326.1:15474-38298 GCA_001685095.1 Ellobius talpinus | reverse complement strand
CTTCAATTTCAAATTATGATATAAATGATGCTTTTGATTGGTGTAAGTATTAATTTATTTGATGTGCTATCTCTTCTTGTTTTGTGAATCTTTAGTCAGCTTTGGTTTTGATAGCATACAATTCAAAGTTTCAGTGCCTTTTAACAGCAAGCATGACTCACCAATGTGTGGAGGTGTGGGTCTTTTGAGGATGGGCATGGCTTTTTCTAAGCTGTGGATGAATTGCATGCCTCCTGTATACAGATTCATATTCTGGAATCCGTGTTAAAATTGCATTTCTGTGGTGGATGCTCTCATCCCCAATCTAGAATCACTAATGTAAGACCAATGTTACTGTGTGATGCTTGGAATACAATCGGCTGGTTGATCAAAGAATTCTCTCTGAGAATCTCTCTTTGCCGTAGGGAACTATCTTATCAAGCAGTGGGGAGTTATATGTTGATAGTGGCCTTTGACCTATGAATGAGTGCACATAACAAGAAGTGTTGCCTCAATTTGGAAAACCTAAATGGTCATTTCAGTCTTTGGATACTCTGCTCAAATTGCTTTAAATCTCAGCATCTCTCTGCACCCTTTCATATGTTTAGTTCCTTATACTTTTTCCAGTTGATTCTTAAATGCTTACAGTCTCAACTTTTCTTTCCCTCAACTTTCTTCATCTCAGGATTGGTCTCTGTAGAACCATGTTAGGAAAGACCTTACTCTGAGATGTGCTACTCTCATTGCAAAGGCAGATACCTAAGAGGCTTGGCTAAATAGTACAATTGCATTAGAAGTTTGTATTAGGAATAGTTTTTTCTCTGGCACATTTTCACACAGAGACCACACAAGCGAAGAAGGATAAGCAAATATTTCTAAACATTAGTATAGTCTTGTAAAGTCTACACCTGAGTGTCAGTCACACAAAGTACACTCTTAGTCACAAGTACAAACAATACATTTGCCCACTCTGTCTCAGTCTGTTTGATTCTGCTATAGGCAGAATATATGGACTGGCTTATTAGTAGCACAAAGGTTTTATTAACTTGCAGCTTGCAGATAATGAGAAGCTAAAGTATCTACATTTTTGTAAAAAGGTTCATCTTGCTTCAATTTATGGCAAGAAATAGACAAACAGTCAATGTAAAGCAGGCAAAATAGTAGGTGCAGTCTTGCTGGCTTTATAAACACCTGCTCTTGTGGAAACTACTCAAGGGCCTGAAGAGCTCTGCAACACTCTGCACCCATAATATACCAGGACCCACCTCCCAAGACTGCTGTATTGAATTTTATTGGGGGACGAAACTTATTTTGAGGTACCAGATCCTGCCTGTTATTTCTAGATCCCTAAACTCTCATATCAACAGACTACAAGTCTCATGGTTTTATTATAGATTCTGTACCTAATTGCAGATGTTTTTCTAGACAAAGCTAATATAAATAATTACTAATGCATCAAAGTTTCACTCTTTAATTAAAAGAGTGGAGGGGGACATGAGAGTGATTTAAGGGAGAGAAGCTGTGAGGGTCTGGAGGGAGGAAAAGAAGGGAGGAAAGTAATTCAACTCTATTTCAATTAAAATATACTAAAAAAAGCACCAAACCTCACTGTGTTGCTCACGCTAACCCTAGATTCAAGACTCTATTTCCTATATAGCTGACAGTATAGACCCGTGCCACCATACCTACCTAGGAATTAAAGTTTCTGTCTCATTCTTGACATGTCTCACACACTGCAAACTGCATATTTTATAGAATGAAG
The DNA here is from genome assembly GCA_001685095.1 of Ellobius talpinus. Lineage (NCBI taxonomy): Eukaryota > Metazoa > Chordata > Mammalia > Rodentia > Cricetidae > Ellobius > Ellobius talpinus. Next base: position 36,557 of record LOJH01004326.1, on the reverse strand, counting down.
AGGTCACAATCTACCTATATGAATTCATTACTACCGCTATAATTCTACACAGAAAACAAATCCACAAATGTTGGCAGTATCATATGAGAAATGTATGCAGTTCTCTTTCTGTTGGCTGTACTAACCTCAGTTGGGTTTGGTCATATTTTAATGAGTCAACCAAGGTTTAGACTGGCTTAATTTACTTTGTTCAAGCTACAGATGTGTCTATGAGCTGCTGTCACCTTGCTTGGGTCTGTGAGGAGTTCTCTGATGAAAATTATTTTCATACCATTTACAAAGACAAAAGTGCAAATGGTACAGCCCTCTTACCTTGCTTGCCACTGGAATTTAACTACTTCTGACTCATTTTCTTGACCACAAAGTCAGGAGTGGAGAACAATCCTCATTTTTAGCAGAAATAACTATAAAGGTGTGTCTAAGGACATAAATATAGGAAGGAATGAAAATTTTAGTCCAGTAATGCAGTCGGTCATGCCATTAAATCTCATATCCATTAAGCATTATATATGACCCCTAGATTTTAGCTGCTTTTCAAATTAGAGACAGAAAATGCAGAATGTCACTTTGTTGCCCATGAATGTATTATTACGTTTTAATTGCTTCCTAAGTGAAGGAGAAGTATGTAAGAAGAATAAATGTTGAAAGCCCTCAGAGAGCATTGAGTCCAGTTAGAACTGACATTTTTTCTTTCTTTTTTTGTATCTAATGATATTTTGCTTAGCAGTAATGTGTATACTACTTAATATAGGAAACAGTGTCTACCACATAATAGTATACATGTCTAGCATTTTATGTGGGTGCTGGGGATCTGAACTCAGGTCCTCATGCTTGCACAGCAAGCGCATTCCCCTCCAAGTGATACCCTCAGTCCCCGCTCTCCTTTTCTTTGTCTCACTTTCATTTGCATGTAGAATCTTGAAAAATAGTTTCTCTCACATTTGTATCTATCATTTAAAACACGCAGTATTCCTTCTCTCTTCTCTTTAGCCATTAATTTACTTATCTTGTGATCTGGATCTGTTTATTCATTTGTTGTCATGGTTACTGTTCTGGAGACTATTTCTCCCTACTTCCCCATTCTTGGAGATCTTAGTCAGGTGATTTGCTTTGGCTAATGAGTTGTCAACTTTCCATGCGGAATCTCTTCCTGTTGTGGTTCTTGGTTTATTTTCTCATACAATATCATAGCTGGTGAAGCCAGAGCTTAACACAAAGTGTCTATGAGCCTGAGTCCTGAGTAACTGTAAGAAGCAGAATCCTCCATCAACTTCCTATGAGAGTTGAAAATAAGCAATACATGAATGGCATTTTTTCTCATTAAAAGAGATTCCTTAGGTTTCTAGTCCCCTCAACACTAAGTGATTTATGCTCTTCACTGGCACACATATCCAACCTGTGGCCCACAGGTCACTTATGTCTCAGGATAGGAATGTATGCACAACAGTTGTGTAGATGGTATCATCACAGAAAATGTTAAAATAATAAGCACTCGTGCTGCATTGTGCCAGTGTTCTCTATGTGTTTCATGACACTTCAGTTTTAATATATGTACAAGAGACCTCATCAATATCCTTGCCAGAGTTACAATTTATAAAATAATTGTATGCCCTACTCTCCCCCAAAAGACAACATCATCATGGAACCAAATAACAGCAGGGTTTGTGATTTTTTTTAATCTTTTTTTTTATTTAAAGGGCATGGAGAATTAGCATGCAGACATTCTTTTCTTTTTCCTACAGAGAAGTAACTCCTGAAGAAAACAATTTTCTCCAGCTTTTGTTTGTGCATCTTCATGTATGCCATCCTCATCATATGTCTCAGCTGTTACAGAATTTTCTATTCTTCTTTCTCTTGCTTTGTGCTACATTCTATTTTCCCCCCAGTGTAAGGGTTTGAACTGTGGGCACTGTACATAGGAGGTAAGTGCTCCACCACTGAGCCACAGCCCTCCTCCTCATTCTTTATTGTCTTGATTGTATTTCTACAACAGAGTTACTGTTTTTCTCTTCAATCCTTAGAAAGCATCAGGACATTTAAGTTGATCCTTTGGTTAAAGTCCAAGCTTGTTGATGTGGCTGGTAATGTTTCTGTGATTTAAATCCCACAACTTTCTCTGGACTTAGCCTGGGGAAGGGTTACCCATATTGTCAGAAATTCACTAACCATTCCTGAACAGACTCCTGTGTACAGCCACTCACTGGAGCACAGTTCTGCATTTTCTTGGCTCTTTCCTGATTCTTGCTTTCACACTTACCCATCAGCCACTGCTAGAATCTTCCAACCGATCTTACAAATTCAAATTACATGACAGATCATTAAGCAAATGCTCTTCTTCTCTTTATTACTCATTACTCTTATTGAATGTCTGTTTCTCATGTTGATCAGTGTGGGAAGGGGAAACTTAGCTTTCCCTAGTGCCTAAGCCAGGGAGGGCTCCAGGAAATGCTGAACAATAGCTGGCAAGATGGTTCAGCAGTTAAAAGCACTTGCCATACAAGCCTAATGACACTTGAATTTGATCCCTGAGTCCACAGTTGTAGTGTGACCTGCACATGTTTGCACTCAGAAGTACACACCTGGGTGTGTACTCATACATATAATGATAATAATAAAACAAAAACAAAATATAATAGTATTGAACAAATGAGATAAAGTTAACAAGTAACCCACCAACTCTTCACAGTCTTTTCTGGTCTTGAGTCTGAGCTTAGTGAGCAGTTTATTATATATTAATTCTAATGCTAACTACCCCATTGCTACCTCATAATCAAAGAGGGACATGACCAGCTTTCTTATGATGCTTGTTGTATTACTTCTTTCTACATTTTAGAAATACTTTCCTGAATTTTTAAAATTGGTTATGATAACAGTTATATTTTTCCTTTTACTTACCTATATGAAAATTCTAAATCATAAAATTTCCCTGAGTACTGGCTAGCTGTGTTTGACACACTATCATAGTCTTAGTAGTCCCTCCATACCTATTTCATGCATAAATAATCATGTATTAAGTGGTTGATAGAATTACAATTATTTTATCTTATTGGCCAATACATGACATTTCCATTAAGAGGTGCTTTCCTTCTACAGATAAGTATGCAATGTATGTATATAATGTGTGTTATATTGGTAAATTGGTAAATGACACATGCTTCTCATTGCACACTTACCCTAAGAGGAAGGTAAAGCAAGCCCCTTAGATCTCAGATTCAACTATGTTTATCTCAGGTGTCCTCCCAGAACTCTTTTCTGAACACATTGGCTGCTTCCACCCCTTGCCTCTGTGACAGGGAGAAAGGAAAAGAGAAAATAGTTAAGTATATTAAAGGCATTGTGTCCTTGGGAAAAACTAAAATAGATAGGAGGTAAGTCATTTCTCATAGGTTACTAGTGTTTAGTCCACAGCATGTAGAAATGATTACGGTGGAAGCCAGAAGCCAGAAGCTTGTGTACGGGGGGAGAGAATGCTCTACTCTCCCTAGGATTTCTCTCTCAGGAACTCTGGAGTAACTCAGCAGGGCTTCCCCAGTCAGTATGTGCTGCATGTTCTGAGTACTCAATTTGATGACTTTACTTTTGCCCTTTATCTGCTACTTGCTCTCTGTTCTTACACGTTGTCTTGTTACATACTTAATAAGTCCTTTCATTCAAAACCAGAAGCATGACTCATAGATCATTCTCCATATGGAGCAGTTGCTTATTATATTGAGAGATGTAGTATAATATGCAAATCACACTACACAGAATTTATATATGTATTCATTATCTGTTGCAGCTACAGATACACAGTATCTATATCAAACTCTGCCCCAGCTTAATGGTGTACAACATTGATGTATCCTTTGTGTTTGGGTGTAGGTTGGCAATTTGATCAGTTGCTTCAATATCAGCTCACGTAAACTTCCTAGAGGGGACAGGCAGTGAGAAAGCAGAGCCAGTGACAAGACCCACTCCCCACAGGAAGCCTCTAGAGGGGAAATAACTTTGGTGGTCATTTGGGAGTCAGAATGGCCAAGAACTTTCTTGATCGGTACCTCTCCTATCATCCAGTAACTCATGTTTGCTTTCCTATCTCTTGAATTCCCAACAGTGGAGCCTTTTATGGCAGAAGCCTGGGTTTTCCTTGGTTTCTCTTCTAACACATTCTGCTAGTTGACTCATGTCACCAGGGCAGACCAGAATGTAGAGATAGGGTTACAGATCCTGTTGGAGGTTAATAGGATTACAGGAATGGTTGGCTTTTACCTCTAGCTTTTCCTACTCTCCAGAAACTGCTTGAATCCGCATATGTCTCCGGAGGTCTTGAAGATACTTGAGTGAGTACTGGACTGCATCTCCTGCTAACACTCCTGTCTTGTGAATTACAGCAAGTGAACATGGCTTGTAAACCTGAAGGGATTTCTAATTCCCTAAATGCCTACCCGTCAAATTTTCCTCAGCATCACTCCATTTATTTTTAGTATAGCAGAAGTTATTTAATTTTATGATCAAGAACAATAAACAGAAATTAATCTAGATGAGGGAATTAGGATAAAGAGTGTCACCTGCAAAGATGGCTTTTAATAGTGCAAGCTTATTTTGAACATGTCCTGATGATGTTTGATTGGTTTTGAAATTTATATATGCTAAGTATGAATTCCAGAGAAAGAAACTCCCCTGACTGCAGTGATGCAAACCAGCAGGAAGTCTTCTTCTGTGTGAGCTGCTCTAACTTCATCTGTTTTTAAAAATAAATGCTCTGATCGATAGCATGAATAATTAAGTGAAAGGAGTTGTGGGATTTGGGGCTGTTTTCTTTTTTAGTAATTGTAAATTCTGTTTCACAAAGCAACAGCTGAGTAGCTGGGAGGAGCAAAGTCTGAGTTACTCCTTATTCATTAAAAAATGTATACATATGCCAAATAATGAAGCTCTAGAAAGATCGCTGCTCAGTGAAAATTTTTGCTTAGACTATCATTTTTTTATCTGTACTAAATCATGTAAAGAGGTATATATGTCTAATACATTCATTATTGTAAGAATAGTGATAAATGTCTTGAAATAATCATAAAATATGGTTTTCTGGTTCAGAGCCAAAGCTAGCATTAATCCTGATTAGCTAATATTAAGCCTGATAAGAGAAATTTATATACATATGATCAATATCAATTTTTTATTAATAGATTCCTGATGTCAGACCTGTCAATGAAGCTCTAATATAGCATTGACTGGTCTCAAATGAACTAAGTAGCCAGAGATGACCTTTCTCCTCTGATCCTCTTACTCCCCCATCTCTCAAGTGCTGGGATTACAGGTGTGTACCACATGCCCAGTGTGTGTGTGAAGCAGAGGGTGGAACGCAAGGCTTTGTGTTTGCTCAGCAAATGTCCTGATTGAGCTACTGAGCTGAATTCCCAGCTGCCACCCATTCCATCCTTCACTCAGCCGTACACTTAGAATCCTTCAGCAATGGAATAGATGGACTGCTTCCTCTTAATTGCCAGGGTAGTTAGGAATACATTCAGAATGTGATCACATATCAGAACACTGTTATTTTTACTTCCTGAATGAACAGGGTCATTACATATATGTAGATGCCATGTCGAAGGAGTTGCACGTCTGCCTCTTAGAGTGTAATAATCTCTAATGGCGATGTATACCATTTCCAGCTGGAAAGACCTTTGGTGCTCAGATCTATTGCTTCCTCTGATTTTATATTCATTACTGTACTTGTGGACTTGGGTAGGAGTTTTGCTAATTAAATTTGGTCATTCATTGTGGACCCTTTTGGTATAAATTGTTCAGTACTATTTTCTGAAATACGAAATACAGTTTTGAATACTAAACCATGGTGCTGTGTATTTAATAGTGCAATAGATGGGTGAATTGTAGCAAATAACCCTGTCATCTGTCCATCCCATATGGCCTCCACTGGGACGTGGCCAGAAGATGTCATAGTGTGTGCCTGTGCATGCCTTTTCTCCCCGGGCATGTCTAGGGAAACAAAATGCTCCCTTGCAGCATTGTTTCTCTTCTTTCATGTTCCCTCAGTCTTTCACCTTGTCAACATCTTTCATTCCTTTTCCCACCTCCGAATCAAGCTTCAAACTTTAATTTTCTATGTTCCCAGTTGTGATATTTTGTGATTGGGAGGTGGGGTGTTTAGAGAGAATATGTATATGATAGGTATCTTTGTATATATGTATGTATTATATATGTTTATATGTATATATACATATATATGCATGTATATACATGTGATGTTTATTTTCTTATAATATTTAAGTTAGTGGTCTTATTTTCAGCAACATCTATAGTAGCAAAAGTAATAAGCTAGTATTACTATAATTCTTTGTACAGTCTCAACCCAAAAAGAAGTCTAAGGCTAGTTTCTTTCTTATTTATTCTGTTTTACTCCCTTAATTCTATAGTCTTAGAAAGTTAAATTTAGTGAGCTCTGTTTACTCATTTGTAGAATCTATTTGTCATTTCTCTTAATAAATGAAAGCTTCGTACTGTTTCTTGCATAAGGGTAGCTGCTCCTTGGCAGTTGTAACTAGTTGGTGCAATTAAAAACAATGCTTTTTTCTGGATTAATGAAAATAGTGTCCATTTCTGTGCATACTCAGAAGGTCTGTTGTTTGGAATTGAAGAACAGTATGATTTTGGAAATGTAAAGTTCCATGTGGCAGGGCTCACCATTGTTCTCTACTGTTTATAAGCAAATTGCCTTTGTACCAAAAACAATTCAGGGGAGAACATAGGGTTTCTTTTCTTTCAGTCACTGACAGGACTTGGAATTTTGGAGAGATGATTCAGCAGAATCTGAGATGGAGCCATCACACACTCATGTATTATGCATGTCAAACCACAAAAAAGTCATTAATTAGCCACAGTGCATTATAGACTCCTGTTCATAAGTTGTTCTAAAGTCAAAACAAATTTGCAAAGCTATAAAATTCTCAGTTAATTTGCTAGTCAGAATTTGTGTGACATCTTCCAGAAACAATGCAAAAACCTGACATCCAATAATGCATAAATTAGAATATCGACTCTATTTACATATTCATTTACATTTTAAGTTTATTTTACAAGTTAAGTTATTTTAAGGGTGTATTTATGCTTGGAGCATACTAGGAATGTATTAACTGCTGGTTTTATGAAGTAGTGCAAGGTAGCAGTTGTTGACTTAGTAAATTTCACACATCTGTATTGTGTAAGTTTACCAAAAATGAATTCGCTAGGAAGAATATTTGATGGAGGAGACACATAGACTCTAGTTTTGTTTAACATTTGAAGGGAAGAAGCCACCCCTTGACATCCGAGGGAGTAGAGAGAGAGTGCTTGTGTTGTTTTGTTTGGCTTCTTAAAGTGAAAATGATTGGCTGCACAGTGAGTCTTGAATTCCTTTTGCAAGAAGAGATGCATTTTTCCTGAGACTCATTTGAACTCCTTGTCTCAACGAATTAGCGTTTCTCGTCAACTGTATGAGATGAGTAAGCAGTGACCTCCAGTCTTTAACTGTCCTTGCTCCACAGAGCTGGACAGGTGGCCTGTGCCTGCCCTCCTCCTCCTCTCCCTCTGCTGTACTCACTGTCTTCTTCTCATCTGCCCACTAGAGAAGTGGCATTCCTGAAGGGCACAGTTAGCTTTTTGATGTCAAGTTCACTCTCTGTTCTTTTCCCCAATTCTTTCTGAGCCCTAATGGCACTCACTGCTGCTCTCTGTCCCTACTTTTCCCCCTTTGACTTTCATCCTGTTGGACTTTGGATTTTTTTTTTCTATGTAGGTGACTGCCCTTCCATCTGGCTGTGTTTTATCCTTCTTCTCTTGCTTCATTTCATTAAGAGCCTTCGAAGTCACAGTCTTGGATGCCTTTTCTTCTCTTTCTCTCTTTCTGTTAGGGAGGAGATCCTATATAGTTTGGGTATTTCTGCCTCTATCACGTATCCCCCCCATCCTTGATTGGAGTCCTACATTAACAACCACTTATTGCTGTTGCATGTGTCCCAGGGGTGCCAAACTCGAGCCTTGTCTGTGTCTGAAATAGCCTCTCTTTCCAAACATGGCTTATCTCATCTTTCTTTACTTCTGTCTCAGGACCATATATTTTCTCCATCAGAACCTTTGGAGTTACCACTGATTTTTCTTGCCCTCCAATCCCAGTCACTTATCACAATGAAATCTTTGATCCTGAGGTACGGCCTGTCATCTGTCATTTCTTCTTCTCCCACATTACAATGACCATAGAAGGTGCCAACCATGCTTCTCCTTTCCTTATATGCTAAGTAGTCCTGTATGAATTATCATAGAACACAGCCATCTTTGCACTATTTTCTCATTGCTAAACTGTATTAGCTTCCTGCTGTTTAAAGAGAAATGTGAGGAAAGGGAAAAAAAGCTGTTAACTTGACATCCAAGGCTCTCAAAATCTCAGTAAAAGTATTGTACTTTATATTGCTCTTGTATTCAGAGGTCTTCAAGCTCCATATTCTCATTCCATTATTGTAACATACATATGCATATAAGCATACACTCATATGAGCAGAGCACTACTTGAATGGGTAAAAGAATTAATGTTTTGTTGTTTCCAAACAGCTGAAATGAAGCACTAGATATTATACAGGTGGAAATATAAGAAAATTAATTTGCAGCATAGTCAACTGTTTTGATTTTTGAATGGTTGGCTACATCTTTCCCAGAAGAAATATATTGGATTACCTGGTCTTTGCATATTATTGTAATTAAGTTTGGATTACTCTTGGAGAGAGTAAGATTATAGTCAACAGAAATGACTCTTTTCCCTCCTGTTTGACATTTAAAAGGGTAGCTAAGTATGTATATCTGTATATATTCATAGTACCACTGTGAATGTGATAGTTGAAGATATCAGCTAAAAATGCAAACTGCTGATCAGATTCCTGTTGCAGGTAAATTTACCATGGGTAAAATGGTTTTCTGAAATACTGGGCAAACTTTTTGTGACATCTGAACATTGCCAATTCAGTCTTCCTTGATTGACATTGTAGTGAAAGCCTCATATATTAATTCTGTGTAAATAAATATCTGTAAGTTCTGAAAAATGATACATTTATCTCCCTATAGAAAATCCCACTTGAAAGCCACAAGGAAATTGTGTTTCAAGACATCCAACCACTACAATCTGTACCCAGTAAAGATACTGATACAGGCTAATGAATTGTTCAACAAAACTGCCTCTGTTGACTATGGCGATGTCACTCTGAATATGCCTGCCATTATATGGAACACTCTTGTATGTTTCCAAATGCAGGGAGCTTCAAGAACCATGCCTCTGACAATCACCCAGGCATCTCTGCCTTGCCTTTTCCTCTTCCTACACACTCTCTGCTGGGTCAGGCCCTCAATCCTCTGTCTTCTTCTCAATTGCTAATCTATATCGAAAGCTTGCTCTTTGAGCTCTTGTCTGCTTAAGTGCCCTGTAGTGATTTAGTGTCTATATTATAGTTATGTGTCTTGATACTTCCATATATGTGTAGTCTATTCCTGTCTTAGAATAAATGTGTCTAGTAGCAAATGTCAACTATTCGATCAAGATCTGCCCTGTGCCTCTCATATATTGACGCTCTTCATTGAAGAACGCAGGATGAATGTCACTGGATGCATTGAGACCATGGAGTTTAACAGAGGTCGTTGCATAGCTTTGGAGCTTAGTTATTTCTGTTCACTTTGCTCAACTGTCAGTCAGGCAAGGCTAACTCTTCAACATTGCTGTAACTGAATACGGTTCAAGTTCATGCTGTGGTCATGCTACATATCTGAAGTGACTGGTGAAAACTGCCGACCCTCCTTACTCAGAGACCCATGTTCACAGGAAAGTCCCCCTCCTTGAGATGTTGTGAAATGGGAACATGGCAAAGGATACGGTTCTTTTCGGACTTCTGCTTCCAGGAGACACAAGTCACTTATGCTCCTGATTTATTAACAAAATACAATAAAATGACCATGATCATGATCAAAGTCAGAATAAAAAAAAAAAACAAAACAGGAGAGAGACAGGCCTGCCATGATATGCTACAAAGTTGGCTTTTCTTTGTGTCTTTATCTTTTATTGCAGTTCTGTCCTGGGATCTTTCAGATAGGAGGGGAAATTAGCATTCCTTCATTTGAGTCCCAACATTACAAAGCAACTAGCCGGGGGTGAGGAGAGCCAGTTCATCTACGTGGTAATAAGTCAGGCAGTATGTTAGACTAGTAATCACCAACCACAGGCACTTCCTAATAGCATTTAAAATTACTTAAGAAAAGAAAGCTAACACCCTACCTCCATCTTTTATGTTTGGTTTATCTAGAATAATATTCAGTGCAGTGTTTTTGCTTTCTATATTCATGTATAAGACAATATTTGGTAAAGTTATTTGATAAAGGCAATGTATAACAGGCACTTTTCCAAATGAATTCATTGACTCCCATAACCACTCCAGGAGATAAGGATCCCTATTTACTCAGGTCAGAAGAGAAGCCAGGCATAGAGAGATGAAGACTGAACTAATATCTCAAAACTAGACAGTTCTGTCGCAGAGATATTACTTTGATGAGTCTATTGAATCACTGTCACCAGAATTCTTCATTAACCCGTTACTTGGTACATTTTTTTTTAACAAGTTTTACTTCATACTGCTTAATAAGTTGCCCATTACTAATGCAAGTTCAAAGACAGAAGGCATATTAGTTCTGCAAGCCTAAGAAACAGTTTTTGGCATTTGATCCAAGTAAGAGATTATCTGGTGTGCATATCCATCCATATATTGAGGTGAACATTAGTTATGTATGTGCATATAGATATAAGTTAACATTTCCCGTCTACCCATGTTTTGTTATTCCTTTTTGTTTTTGCGTATGCTTCACTAAATTACCCTTCTGTGTTCAGTTGGAAACTTCCCCTGAGAAAAGAAGTTTGATAAATGCTTGTTTCAGATCTGACTTCTATATATAGAGAAAAAAAAAACATCGCCCAAGGCTACACACCCCACTTTGCTTGTCTCCTCCTGCTCGGGCAAGATAAGGATATTTTGTTTCCTTTTCTAGTTAGAAGACATCTAGCAACTTGTCATAAACTTGGGAAATCTTTGAGGAAAATAAATTCTGAATGCCAAGACAGTCATCTCACCATTATGCTACTGTCTTGTACTCTACTTGATACATTGTAATTTTAACAAGGAAGTTACAAGAAAGGAATTTCATACTGTGCTTCTGTGGAAAGGTGAAATAAAATAAAATACAGTTCTCATTTATTCTGCATTAGCTCATTTTGACAGCTTAGATGACCAGGAAAAGATCCTCATTTATCTGTATTTACCTGACATTTACATATAATATTTAGCTTACTTGAAGTGGTAAAATATTAAGTCAAAGCAGACATTGGTTGGCTCTTTCCACAAGTTCTGTTCTACCATTGCCCTCGCATATTTTGCAGGGAAGACAGATTGTATGTCAAAGGTTTTGTGGCTGGGTTGGTGTCCATATATCTTTTTATGTAGCCTGCAGAGTATCTTCGCTCAACAACTTAGGGGTGAAACCAGGTTGGCACCAGCTCAACTTCTCCAACTTCATTGAATTTTGTGGGTGTTGTTATCAGCAGTGGTCCCCAATGTCAGTTGGCAGAGAGCATCCTTTTGTCTTAGCAACAGCCTGGATTGTTTGGGAATTTCAATTGGACTCCCTTGGCCAAGAACTCAATTGAATGCAATCCAGTTCTGACACTGGAAGCCTTGCCTGGCTACAAGAGATAGTCAGTTGAGACTCCATATCCCCCATTATTATGAATTCATTAGGATCGCCTTTATAGATTCCAGGAAGTTTCCACTGCACTAGGTTTCCACACTAACCCGCAAGACCTCCCCTGATTCCAGCTATATCTTTCTGTACTCTCTCCCATACCTGATCCCCTATCTCCCTACTCCTGTCCCCACCTACTTCTAGTCTGCCTCAAAATATCTATTCTATTTTCCCCTCCCAGGTAGATCCATGAGACCCGTAGGGCCCTCCTCTTTACCTAACTTCTCTTGGTCTATGGATTATGGAGCTTGATTATTATTTACCTAAAGGTTAATATCACTTCTAAATAAATATATACTATATCTTTCAAGGTCTTGGTAACCTTATTCAGGATTTTTTCTAGTTTCATTCATTTACCTGCAAATTTCATGACTATTTTTTTCAACAACTGAGAAATATTCCATTTTGTAAATGTACCATGTTTTCTTTATCCATCCTTCTGATGAGGGACATCTTTTCTTGCTTGGTTAGAGTTACTCCAAAATATTTGTGCTGGCTAGACTCATGTTAACTTGAAACAATAACTAGAGATATTTGAAAGGATTGAACCTCAATTGAGTAAATGCCTCCAAAAGATCTAGCTTTTAGGCATTTCTTAATTAGTGATTCATGAGGGAGGGCCCAGCCTAATGTGGACTGGTGATTGTAGGTTCTATAAGAAAGCAGACTGAGCAAGTCATAGACAGCAAGCCAGTAAACAGCACACCTCCATGGACTTTGTATCAGCTCTTGCTTCTAGATTCCTGCCCTGCTTGAGTTGAGTTTCTTTCCTGACTTCCTTGAATAATGAACAGCAATATGGAAGTGTAAACCAAATAAAACTTTTCCTCCCCAACTTGATTTTTAATTATGGTGTTTCACCACAGCAAAAGAAACCCTAACTAAGACATTATTTTATATCATTTGCAGCTATTGTGAAAGGGATTGTTTTCCTTACTTTCTTTTCTGAGATTTTTTTGTCATTTGTAAATAGGGGTCTGATGATTCTTTTGGAGTTAATATTATATCCAGATATTTTATTGAAAGTGTTTTATTATCAGCTATAGGAGTTTAAATTTTTAGGTATAATTTTTAGGGTCACTTATATATATACTATCTAACACCTACAAATAACTGTATTTTGACTTCTTCCTTTCCAGTTTGTATTCCCTTGCTCTCCTTGATTAGATATGGAGAGAGTGAACAGACTTGTCTTGTTCCTGATTTTTGTGGAACTGCTTTGAGTTTCTCTCCATTTAATTTAATGTTGGCTATAGTTTGTTGTAAATTGCCTTTAGTATGTTTAGGTTTATCTCTTAACTATCCAAGATTTTTATCATGGAGGGGTTTTCGATTTTGTCAAAGACGTTTTGTGTGTCTAATGAGAAGGTCATTTTGTTATTGCTGTTTATATGGTGTATTACATTTATTGATTTTTGTATATTGATTCATCCCCACATCTCTGGGATGAAGCATACTTGATTACGGTGGATAATCTTTTTGATATATTCTTTGATTTGGTTTGCAAGTATTTTTGAAAAAGGTTTATCTACCTTGTTGATTTTCTCAAACATCTCTTTGTTTTACTGATTTTTTTGTGTTGTTTGTTTCTATTTCATTCATTTTGATCCTTAGTTGGACTATTTTTGTCATCTACTCCATTTGAGTGTGCTTACTTCTTCTTGTTTTATAGATTTCGGGAATGCTATTATGAGATTGCTCCAATTTATACGGGCACTTAATGCTATTATCTTTCCTCTAGAACTCCTTCTATTGTGTCCTAAAAGTTTGGGTATGTCATGCATTAAGTTGATTGAATCCTAAAAAACCTTTAATTTCTTGCTTTATTCTTGCATTGCCCTTTTTTCATTTAATAGAGAGTTGTTCAGTTTCCATGAGTTTGTAAGCTTTCTGTTGTTTTGGTTTATCTAACTTTAATACATGGTGGTTTGGTAGGATGCAGGGAGGTATTTCACTTTTCTCATTTCTGTTGAGACTTGCTTTGAGCCTGAGTATGTAGTCAATTTTGGAGAAAGATCTATGAGGTGCAGAGAAGAAGGTATATTCTTTTGTATTTGGGTGAAATGTTCTATAAATATCTGTTAGGTCCTTTAGTTTTATAGCATCTGTTGCTCCAGTATTTCTGTTTAGTTGCTGCCTGGATTACCTGTCGATGAGATTGGAGTATTGAAGTCTCCCACTATCAGTGTGTGAGGGTCAATTTGGGATTTAAGCTCTGATGGTGTTTCTTCTATAAACTAAGTGTGCTTGTCTTTGGGGCATAGCTGTTAATAATTGAAATAACATCTTGGTGATTATTTCCTTTGATATGTGTGTAGTGTCCTTCACTATCTCTTTTGATTAGTTTTGGTTTGAAGTCTATTTGTTTAGTTATTGAAAGACTATACCAGTTTGCTTCTTTGTTCCCTTTGCTTAGAAAGTCTTTTACCAACACTTTACCCTGTGTTAATAACTATCCTTGATATTCAAGTGTGTTTCTTAGATGCAGCAGAAGAATAGATCATGTTTTCACATGCATATGATAGTATGATAGACAGGCTGTAGGGATCACATAATATAAAATATGTGTAAGCATTCAAATGTTGTTCAAGAGTTCATGGAGTCCTATGTTGCACTGAGTATATATGAAGCAGTAATCCCACATATAATAGCACCTGCTGACATATCTATGATGCTTGCATAGTGATGAAGTTGCTCATAATGTATTCTTATTGTTAAGCAACCGAAAACTTTATTAAAGGTCATGACGTTTTCCTGTAGGCTCCCTAATTTGGCAACAGCATCTGTGCCAGGTGTCAAGGACGAAGCTATATAAAGTGTAATTTTGTTTTAAAAACATGAAATGCAAATTCATCTTGGTGCAAAGATGTAAACAATTTATTTAACATGTTCTGTGTGATATAGGTCTTTACAATATTATCACTAATAGTGACTTTGCTACTTATTTTACATATGGCTCCTCAAGAGAGTATAGTGCTGCAGCATTAATGTGGGGGAGATATAGAATCTGTTATCATGATGTTTTCATGTGAAAAAGCTAAGCCTTTGGATTGATACAATGTTTGATAAAATACCATGCAGATTTTAGGACTAGAAACACAATGGCTTTAAGCCCCGCCTGCCTGTCTGCAGAAGCTGTGCTTGAAGGGGCTGCAGTTAAAAGATTAAAATGAAACATAAGATGTAAAACAAGTCAGAGTTGCTTTGTACTTCAAGTACAGTTTCTTTGTCCTGTTTCACTTTTAAGTATTGAAATGTAGTTATAATGCAACAGAATGACAGAGTTCTTTATGTATGTGGTTCATTGCATCCACTCAGAAATATCCCTCCTCATCCTTTCTAGTCAATTCTGACTCATCAAGATATCCACTTCAAATTCTTTGTTTTACAGAATTTTATATATGTTCAGCCCTCATATGAATAGAAATACAATAATCTATCTTTTGGAAATTGACTGGTTTTATTTAATTAACCTTATGAGTATGTGTACTAGCCTTCCACCACACATGATGAGCATTGCTGAGACGGAGATGGTCTATACACATAGAACTGTTTTGCACATTGGAAACAATCACTGTGTTGAAGATGCCAGTTCAGATTTATCAAGGTGTTACTGAATGCAACAGTTGACTTTTTCCTGCCTTACTTTCTTCTAAGGTTCCTGTAGGTTAAGTTCTATTCCACTTTCAGGAAGACACAAAGCTGATTGATTATACCTTCTCTTCTGATGCCCATTTGGCTTGTTTAATACTTGGATTTCTATTTCTCTAAGCTTTCTTGGATTCTGTAGTTGTCATTTGGACAACATATTAAAGAGTGGGCTTTAGTTGTGTACACTAACCTGCAACTGAGAGGCAGTGCTTCTAACTACTGCCTTTATTTAACTGTCAGTCACTACTCCAGGCTTTCACTGGAGCAGATCCTTGAAAGGCATTACCAATCTGGGATAGTTCCTGAGCCCTAGAGCCCAAGAACTTCTCCAGAGGTGTTGGGTGTCATGCTTCAGCTGCTTCCCAGGATCTACCTTGGTCTTCTCCAGGGAAGCTTCCATATAGTCTGTATCCTCTGCCTTCAGACCAGCTCTGACACTTCCCATGTTGATATTAGTATCATCTAGGGTTCATGGGAAACATAGAAAATCTTTTTAAGTATGTCAGCCTTCTCCTATCTTCAGTTACTTCTGTAATATTAGAAAGCACCCATACAAATGAATTTTTAGAAATGAACATTCTGTAAATATCTATGAAGCAAATATTTGGTTGACTTACTTGTATCTCTCTTGACTAAATGCCTGTGTAAAAGAATTGTGCATTGTGGGTCTCTTCTTGCCCTCTCTCACACACGTTTGTGTACATACACACATCCTCACATCCCCATATCTACATACACCGTTGGGAAGTATCCTCAGTGGTGGTATAGTTTTCTGTTTCCATCAGCAATGTTTGGGGATTAAGGACTGTCACCAGCACTTGTCAGTCTTTTCTATTTTAGCCATTCCAAGTGAGAAAGTGCATTTTTCTTTTTAATTTGCATGACTAATGGTGTTAAGCATCTTTTCCCATGTTAATCTATCATTTATCTGTCTTCTTTGGGGAAGAGTTTGTTCAAATCTATTGCCCATTTTGCTTGTTATCTTTTTATCATTTACTTTTATATCCAGCATTAAAAGGACTGTGAGAATATTTTTCCAGTGTTCTGACTTGTCTGTCATTTTTCCATGATATTGTTATGAACGCAACTTTTAAATTTTAGTAGATATTAATTTATCAGTATTTTAACTTTGGAAATAACATTTTTGTTTTGCAATTTATGGTCTTGAAAATATTCTCCTGTGGTTTATGCCAGATAAATATTTGTGTATGGAGCATCACAGGAATTGAGGATAATTTTTATAGTGTAGTCTTATTTTTCAGCCTCAGTTATGAAGAAAACTTTATCTTCACACTACTTTATTTATTACTTGATTATAAATAAAATACCTGTATGAAGGGGCCTGTTCCTGAACTCTTTACTTCATTGTTTTTATCAATGTCTTTATTATCTTTTTGCAATTATATATCATCTTAGCTGATATCATCTTAATTGTTCCTGATTGATATCTGTTACTTTAAAGGTTTCTAAATTTGTTGTTTAAAGTTGATTTTTTTATCTTTCATACCCTCCATAATTGTTTTTAAAGAGTAGAAGCATTTCATCTGTTTTTTCCAAAGGGCCTACTGAAATTTGGGGGTGTGGGGAGAGGATCTGCAGGCAAATCTATACGGAATCTTTACAACCCCAAGTCTTTCCGTTTCCTGTTAGTGCATCTGCCACTGTCTTAGACTGTGTCCTTGATAATGCCATTGGCTTCTGGTGTGGGACTGTGCTGCTTAGTTTGGTGTAACCTAGAATCACATGGGAAGGCAGAACCTTAACTGAGGAACTGTCCCGATTATATTGACCTGCTTTGCATGCATTTTTTTTTACTTACCCCTGGATATTTGATGCCTTTACATTGTCTTTTATTTTATTCTGTTATTTTCTACTTTTCATTACTATGTCCAGAATCTCAATTGATTATTTTATGTTAGTGTCCTTCTATTATTCTTCAGCAGCACTATTATAACATTCACTTACCATTTAAGTAGCATTTTTTTTCTTTTGTAGATTTTGAGATTTTCAAGTCCCCAATCATTTTGTCTGTGAAAAATTTGCAGGTTGTTTTTGTTTTCTCTCTTCTCCGAGTACCTTTTGATTTCTTAACCTGTGTTATGGCACTGTCTAGACTTACACCACATAAGTACCTTAAGGAGGGGAGAGTGGACAGTCTCGACTTCATAATGGTGGTCTAAATGGTTTGATTTTTCAACACTAAAGATGATGGTTAGTTGTGGGGTTCACTTGGAAGTATTTACTGCCCTAGGCCATTTAATTCTTTCTCTAGCACTTTGCTGACGGGTTTTTTTATTATCACAGAGGCGATGTTTTTGTATTATTTTCATGTGTTGAAGATAGGAAGGTGTTTTCTCTTGATTTTTGTTATCCAACACATTTCTCTCCATCAGTCTTACAATGTTTAATCAGTCTTGTAGTCTCAATCATGCTTGATAATAAAACATAAATGATTAATGTGCTGATTTTATTTTTACTTTTCTGGTACTTTTGAGGATCTTAAAGAACATGAAAATTACTTTGCCAGAAAAATACTGTCTCACAATTTTTTTCTTTTCAGAGTGTTTGTTAGATTTTTGCTTTGAGTTAACACTGGTATCTTTTTATTTATGTATTTATGTATGTATGTATTTATTTATTTATTAAAAATTTCCACCTCCTTCCATCCCCCCATTCCCCTCCCACTCCACTTCAAAAAATAATAGAAGTTGATGTCTCAGTGGTTAATAGTACTTCCTGCTCTTGCAGAGTACCTGAGTTTGGTTCCCCACAACTACATAAGACAGCTTACACCTGCCTGGAACTCTGGTTCTAGGGGATCTGATGACTTCTGGCTTTACAGATACAGTGCCCTGAACAGACACATACATAGACACACACACACACACACACATACACACACACACACTTGTATGACCTCCTATCCCCAGACAAATAATTAAAAAATAAAAAA
Source organism: Ellobius talpinus (assembly GCA_001685095.1). NCBI lineage: Eukaryota > Metazoa > Chordata > Mammalia > Rodentia > Cricetidae > Ellobius > Ellobius talpinus. Next base: position 18,154 of record LOJH01004326.1, on the reverse strand, counting down.
ATTTCATGGTTATGCTCTTTTTAAAATATGCTTTCCCACATTTGACTTTAATTTCTTTAAATTTTGGTGATTAAACTGTTGGTTTTAAACATTTTTCCCTATAGTGAATTAAAACCATGGACTTTAAAAATTGCTTTCTGGGCATCAGTAGCTAGAACACTTGTCAGTCTTACAAAGGATCTGGGTTCAGTTCCTGGCACAGTTTGGTGCCTCACCATCACCCATCACTCCAGCTCTAGGGGATTCTACTTCTACTGGTATACATGGGTATGTAGTACAAAAGTGTCTATCTGGGCAAAATGATCATACGTGTAAAATTTAAAAATTCATCTAAAATCAAACCTAAAAATTAGTTTATATGCAACATGCAACTTATATGTTATATTTTCATTTTTTCAAAAAAATCTTAATCTTTTATTTCTTTTACATTCATTGATTTATTTAGGAGTTCACTGTTTTGTTTTCTAACAGAAATGATAAACTTCCAAATAGTAGAAAGCAAATGTATCAATGCCAAAATATTTTAAAAGATTTTTGTCTTTTTTTAAGACAATGCCTCATGTTGAACCTTTGATCCTCCTGCCTCAGACAGAAAAGTTATTAATTTCCAATTCATTGCATTTATTGTCAGAAGACATAGTCTTGATCATTTTATTCTTTACAACTTACTCTAGTTTTCATTTCACATGTGCAAGCTGTATAAAGTAGTGAGCTTTGTTATGATATTTGCACATATGTATATGGTGATTTAGGTCATACTCACTCCCATTGTTTTCCTTTGTCCTCCCTCTCCTGATCCCCTTCTGCATACCTATTAGGCCTTTTTTTTATTTTGTTCGCTATCTCCTTCAGTCACATTTGTTAGTATACAACTATCTAATTTCTCCTATTATAATCCCTAATTCCATCCCTTTACAAACCAACAATATAATTTCTTCTACTTAGCTAAACAAATTACCAATGTGTATGTATAGCATATATTCTTTATCAGTTCCCAGATTGATGAGAATTTTGTTTTATTTCATAATTTGACAGTTGTGAAATTTTTATGAGCATTTCTCTTATGTGCTGACCTTATCCTTTATGGATATACACCCAGTAGTATGTGGCTTAAAGTAGTGGTTCTCAATTTGTGGGTCATGACCCCATGGGAGCCGAATGACCTTTTCACAGGAAGCATTTAAGATCATCAAAAAATACAGATATTTACATTATCATTCATAACAGTAGCAAGGTTATGGTTATGAAGTACCAATGAAAATATTTTTATGGGTGAGGGTCAACACAACATGAGGAACTTTATTAAAAGGTCACAGCATTAGGAAAGTTGAGAAACCACTGACTTGAGTAAAACCTGGAACTTCAAAACGAGGAAAACACTCGAGGTCATAGTCATAGACAATGATTTTTAGATAGAACTCTAATACCTTGGGGTAATAGCAAAAAATAATAGGATTTGATGAAATTAAAAAATATGCACAATTTCATCTTTCATCAGAAAGAATGTATACCTAGCATATATAATAAGTAAATATGTACATACACATATACATACATGTAATATGTATATAATGACATGTATACATATGCAAGTTTATGAGGACTCACTGGGCAACAACTCTAAACTTTTAGATCTGTCCGTTTGTGCTTCCTCTATTTTCAAGCTCTGTTGTCAGGTGCCTATAGATGTAGGCTTTTATTCTGCTCTAAAGGCATGGTCTTTTTATAATTATGGAATGCCCGCCCTTTTAATGTTTTATTGTTCTTACCTCAAAGTTTGCTTTGTCTGAAAGTAGCTCATATTACTAATTTTATTCTTGGAGTTTGCATGGGTAATTGCTTCACCTGTATTTTGTCAACTTGTATTCACCCATATTTGAAGGATACTTATCACTAAAGGCACACACTTGCTTCCTTTTATTCTCTCTGATAATGTCTGCATATTTACTGTAGCATGTGCCTTGTTCTTTGTTTATTCTGTGTAGTTATTAATATGCTTGAATATATGTTATTCCTCAAGGATCCATTTTATACATAGTCCGGATATCTCTTAAAACTAGTTGATCTGCCTATATTTTTGATGACTCATTTCAAATTAAGTTACTAATAAAGATTATGTATTACATCATTTAATTCTTGCTTATGAAGGAACAAATTTTATGTGTTCATAGGTAGTGTTTGAAAACCAAGAATTTCCCGTTTTCAAAGTCATTACCAGAACATATTGGATTTGTGATGGTTGCTGCTATCATTGATGCCACACAGACTTTCTAGATCATACAACTTCATCCAATTATATGTAGCTAATGATTCCTAACTGTATAGTGCCTCTCTCTCTCTCCACCCCCATCTGTGTGTGTGTGTGCTTATGAGAAGAGTAGTGAATATACTTATAGCCGATCTTGTGATCTTGCAGCATGGACTTACAGAAACCAGAAGTCAAAATACATCTCACTTGATAAAAAGCCTCCTTTCTCACTTATGAGAAGCTGAACTATCAGAATCACATAGAACTTGACATACACGTCCATGAGAATCCCTTTTAGTGCATGAAATTTGAATTCCTTTGGCACTAAAATCACACCAAGAAATCTTGGAATATTGCATCCAATAGCATGCTGCCGAATTAATGATATTCTATGGTATTTTCATGACTTCAGCTTTTTATTTTGCATTTTAT
>LOJH01004326.1:0-12301 GCA_001685095.1 Ellobius talpinus | reverse complement strand
AGAGAGAGAGAGAGAGAGAGAGAGAGAGAGAGAGAGAGAGAGAGAGATTGGTGAAAAAGTATGGATTCCACTCTGTTCATAGCCAGGTCATAAATAAAAGGAGGATTATAATTTGTTTCTGCTTCTATACTGGTGTCATGGGAATGATGTGATATCTTGTCTGAATTTCCCTAATGCTTACTCAGTACTCTGGTTTGGATGCTGAATGCACTTGGGGGGTCACATATCTTAAGGCTTGATCTCCAGTATGTTATGGAAAGCAGAATAAAAGAAGTCATGATGCTGAAGTTTACATGAGCTTCTTGGCTAATTGTGTATATTCTTTGGAGTATTGTATTTATTTGCTCGGTTTTCAGTTGGATCATTTGCCTTTCTTTCATCAAATAATTTACATAGTCTAGGTATTAAACTCTTAACATATATATGATTTGTTAGTATTTTATCTCTTTTTCTGGTTATTTCTTTTTATTGGTGATATTTACAAAAGTTATTAAATTTGACCAAGTCCAGTATTTCATTTTTCTTTTGTTTTTCATACTTTAAGAAAATGTATCTAAGAAATTGTATAATGGAAAGACAATGGTTTATCAAAATGCTTTCTACTGAAGGGCTTATAGGTTTAGCTCTTACATTTTGACTTTTGTTTTCTTTTAATTGATTTTTGAAGATTATTTGAGGTCGAGCTTTAAAGGTGCTATTTTGAATATGGGTATCTCATATGATATGAAGAGGGGTATGCCCTTTGGCACCTGGTATATTGTCTTGACTCCTGAACCAGTTAATATTGATTGATAGCCTGAAAAAAATCTGCAATTATACAAGATATAAATCCCTGGATGTGTCTGTGAAGAAGTTTCTCGATTGAGCTCAGTGAACTGAGGGGATGGAAGCATTCCATAGACATGGCTCCATGATCAGATAAACAGGAGAAAGCATACTTGCTGTGGAACAATGGTTTTACCCTGCAAAGATTTGTTTCTTGTACTTGTTTAATAAAATGCTGATTGGCTAGTAGCCAGGCATGAAGTATAGGTGGGGTAACCAGGCAGGAAGTAGAGGCGAGGCAAAGAGAACAGGAGAATTCTGGGAAAAGGAAAGATTCAGTCTGCAGTTGTAACCCAGATGCAGAGGAAGCAAGATGAGAATGCCTCGCTGATAAAGGTGGGAAGCCATGTGGCTAACAGAAACAAGAATTTTGGGCTAATTTAAGATGTAAGAATTAATTAACAAGAAGCCTGAGCTAATAGGCCAACCAGTTTATAATTAATGTAGGCCTCTGTGTGTTTCTTTAGGACTGAACTATGCAGAACAGTGTGTGAACAGGACAGAAACCTCTGTCAACACACATTGGGAATTAGCATTCACTGGTCAGCCGCTTGGCAGCAAATACTGTGACCAGCTGCCTCATGCTCCTCCTACTATGCTTTCTTTGCCGTAGTGGACTATGCCTCAAACTGTGCTTCAAAGTAGATTCTCCCTTTGGTCAGATTTCCTGTCACAGCAATGAGGAGAGTGAGAAATGTAACACTCTTATCAAAAGCAGTCAGCTTGGGTTTGGTATTTACTTCTGCAATCAAATACATTCCATCATCTCTTTTCCGTATGGCAATGCCACCACTACTTACATAGTGTCCTTAGTTGTTGCTCTTCTACAGGCATGTCATGTTACATCAGATGTGGATACTACTGGTGGACATGCAGTGATTACCATGGAATAGGCCTCCGAATTCCAATATGGAAAGAGTCATTTGCCATTCTGATGAATGAAAAATGTTTTATTTTTTCCTAGTTTAAGAGCTGGATGCCTGAAATGGATTATGTACACAGACTGGTGAATGTTTGTCTTGCCCTCCTCATATGCAGGATACTTAGGGAAAAAGGGTGAGTGGCAGAGGAGACTTTCAGCACTCAGAAACACTAAATATTGTAGCACAATTAATAAAAACCCAGAGACAGATATTGGGGTTCAACCTGAAGGTCAGAAAAGCAAAACAGCCAGCCACTGGCTCTTACCTCCACCTCATTTCGAAATATCAATCCTGCTAATTGGAATCCTCAGAATGAGAATGACTGAGCGCTGTCTCCTCCAGTTTTATATTCCTCTCTAGTGCTGGGATTAATTGTTTTGCCACTGATGCCTGTTTTTTTAGGGCAAACTATTGTGACTACTGGGATTAAAGGTGTGTGTCATCACTACCTGGTCTGTAAGGCTGACCAGGTCAGATGTTTTACTCTCTGAGCTTCAGGCAAGCTTTATTTATTAAAATACAATTGATATATCACTTCAAAATATGTTGATGAGAATTGTTGCAGAACCTTGACCACTGGCAGATTGAAGGCAGGCTAGGAGACATTTAAGATAGAGAGCAATAAATGACCCAAGGCAGAGGTGAGACATTCACTATTACAGGATGACTGGCAGGGGAGAATGAGTTATCAAGGAATGTCAATGTTAAAGAGCAAAGAAAAACCACAAAACTGGAAGTCAGGCAGGAAAAGAGGACAAATACTGTTTACAGGGTGTTCTTAATTGATTCTATGAGCCCCATGCTCTGTAGGTTTTGTTTTGGAGTTTCTAACTACACAACAGAGGCTTCTGATGTATGTTATCTATGTAAATTATGGGTTGTATTGACAAAAAGCACCAGTAAATATATGACTTCCACATTTCTCATTGTTGTAGTTTTTAGTATGCCTGAATAACAGATGCCACTTAGTGAGCCTGTTACTGCAGGCACATTGCTAAATGCATTGCTTAATTTGAATAATTTCATCTTTAAAATAAACCTATAGAAGCAAGCAATTGAACAATATTCATGTTCTGGATGATGAAACCCAAGTTCCCAAAGCAATATACCCAGTATTTTGTAACTAGTGAATGGTGAATTAGAATCCAAATCTTGGGTGTTTACCCATAAGTTTCCTCTTTCATGAAAGCCACATATCTAGATCATACCTCGGGCCAATCATGTGAGAATCTTGTATGTGAAGAAGGCATCATCCAGGGGTGATTTGAACCTTAGTACTTTGTATATGTGGTAGGGTTAGCATACTTACCTTAAAGGTGAGGTGCTTGAGATAAAATCTTGAGAACTAAGTTTGGGTCCTTAAGACACATGTAATAATGGTACGGGACATGGAGCACAACTCTAACTCCAGCACTGGTGGGCAGAGATAAGAAGATCTCTGGCTCTTGCCAGCTGGCCAGTGTAGCTGAATTGGTTGAATCTAGGTTCAATGAGAAACTCTGTCTCATAAAAAAAGTCAAAAAGCAATGTAGGGAGTGATCAAGAAAGACACCAACTTTGATCTGTGACCTCTGCATATAGCTGCACACCCTTGTGTATTCATCCTCAAACACCTGAACACACACACACAATAGTTAAACACTTTATATATATTAGATCACTTTTCAGCTATTCTTTATGCCACTTGAAGCAAGAACTTGCCTTTATGTCATTGCCAAGCACAAGTACAATAGACCAGTGTAATTCAGAAATCGGGACATATACAGCATTTTGATTATAATATTTTGTGTTTTCATTATCTCAATAATGCTCCTAATTCAAATATGAATTCTATTTCCATGATTATTGTGATCTCAAGAATAAGCGTGACCTCTATAGGTATGATAATCTACACAGAAGCTAAGCAGGAAATGTATTCAAGATCAAATGAATTGATTTCTATGATCACAGTTTTATCTTCAGTTATACATTTCAAGTTTCTAAGTAAAACTAGGAACCTAAATCCAACTTGTCTAATGTATTCTAAGCAATGCTTCAGTGAACTCATGATTTTTCAGCAGTTCCTGAGAACAAGACCTCAGAAATTGAGGCCAAGGCTTTGATGTCCTTTGCTTTTGTGAGCCAAGGAGGTAATATACTACAAAGGATTATTACATAGCATTGCCCCCAACACAACATAAGCTGAATGGAAAAATTAGCCAGAATTTTGTCTCTGGAACTGTCCAGCATTTAATATCAGAGTGTTTAAAGCTGGAATGTTGATAGGGAGTATGCTGTTTGCACTTTTTACTGCAAAATTTTATATGCGAGTGAAACTCTCTGATTCTGAGAGATCAGCTGTATGTACTTACTAAAGCTGGTACTTGTACCTACTTTGTAGGTACAATTGGTATTGTGCTGGATGCTCAGTCATTGAGCATCTCTGCTTTCTGGTGTACATGTTAGCATGTTTGACACTCCATCCTGTGATGTTATTTTCCATGGCTGTCTTAGGAGGTCTTACCTAGACTCAGTGAGCCCTGTAAAAGCAGATCATGTCCTCTTTCCAGTATTTTCCAGAGGCACAGACTAGAAAAATGAACTTTCTTTGGCCCAGAAGAAGGCAAATATTTACTTTGTGAATTGCCTTTGGGAGCCTCAAATGAAAGTTTGTAGGTATCACCCAGAAGCTATGGGAAGTCCTGTGCTGACAGCTACTAAGCTAAGGGTGAGCCCTTTTCTTCTACCATGAGATGTGAATGCTTCCACACATCCGAGTCAACTTATTGGAGGATCCCCGAACCTCAGGTCAGCAAGCTATGGTAATATTCTTGTTATACCTGGGACTAAAGGTCCAACTAAAACCTGCATAGATCCCTGACCCATGGCGATGTGAGATAGTAAGCATGTTGTTTTAATCCACCAAGCCTATGGTCATATGCAGTGGAGCAATCAAAATCTCACTGAAAATAGCTTTTCTCTTTTCTCTTGAATTATATCTTTATTTTCAATTTTTCTCTGGATATAGTGTTTCTCCTCTCCTTGAACAATTTTACTTCATGTCATACAGATATTGCAGAATCTCCTAATTTAGAATATATTTTAAATTTATGTATATGTATGTATACTAATTTGTCAATATGTATGCACCATGTGTATGCAGGTGACTGTGGAGGCCATAAAGAGGGGATTCAAACATTTGGAACTGATGACAAAAAAGGGTTATGAGCTTCCCAGTGTAGGCACTGGGAACTGAACCAGGTTCTTCAGCAAGCACAGAGGGTACTCCTAAGCACTGGGTCATTTACCCCTGCAGTCCCTGCTGACTCTTCTTAAGGAATCAGCCAATCTCTCTGTCTCCCTTGTAGGCATTCTCTTTGCCCTTCTGTCATGTGCTTTGCTGCCTCTGCTGATGCTCACAGAGCTTCTATTTGGGCACTACTTTTATTCTAGACTTCTGAGCTGTGTGACTAACATGTTGCCCAGGGGCTCGAACATCACTTAATCACTTACTGATAAATCCTGCAGTGAGTCATCATGTCACTGTTTGGAAGCTTTCTATGGTCAGACAAAACAACTTCAGGGCTTATATTTACGCATAGTATCCTCTGTAGCTTGTAACGTTACCTAAGCGCACTATGGTTCTCTTCACCATCAAAGAAATGCTATTAAAAGGAACCTATGTTTTTTTTTTATGCTTATCAAGCCTAAAGGGGCTCGAAAAGTAGTTTTTCCTATAATAAACTTCCAGGAACAATTTTTCTTCCCAGGGTTAGCAGACTCTCCTTAGTTAATAGCTGCAACCTGGTCTGAAGAATGAAACTGCCTATCTCCCCCTTTTGGAGAACATCTAGCACTTTTTCCCGGCACCATCTAGATCAGGGTACCCTGGGGAATGAATCATTTCACCTTCTTTGGTAATAGTCACTGGGGATAGAGTGCACGAAGTTCCAGGCTTTATCTGGCTTAGGGATAAGATGGGGACATTTTAGTAGTAACACCCTGAGGGAAAATTCTAGAGGACAGTAGTAACAGAAGACATTACTGGAGAAAGGAAGAGGTCATGCAGCAGATGGAGCCTGGTAGAGTCTTGTTGGATACTTTACTCTGGAATCCCCTGCTTTATTTCATTTTATGGTGAAGAGGCTGGACTCCATTGTGGAACTCAAGCATTAAAGGTGTCATTCCCAGAGTTTTTAGTTTTCAGTCCTGTTTTTGTAAAGGTGGCCCACTCCAAAAAGTCAATGGCAAATTATTTAAAGAAAGAAGGGCATGAGTAAAGCATGTAGAAACTGCAAGCCAAGCACCAGGAACTTAGGAAAAGAAGGTTCAGATGAATTTATTTGGGGTACCCAGATTTAACTCTCAGGTCTTGTTCACAGTAACCATATTTTCTGTCACATATCTATACATACTCTGAGTCAAAGGAACCACAACATACCAAAAAGGTGTGCCTTCATTATCCAAGTTCAAGATCCACAATACAGCCTGAGAATTAATCTTCTTTTCCAGGTCACCATGGATTAATTTGTCTCATCTCAGTCAAGGTACGTGTATGCACAAATGCTTTATCTGCATTCTAAAGTTCAGGACTCAAGGTGTCCTTAGAACACCATGTGTTTCACCATCTTGGATGTTTTGGCACATGTGTCATAGTACACCAAGGCATTTTACAAATGTCACAGTGCAATAGCAGCACGTATACCATGGCAGTAACCAACAGTTCTCTAATGGGACTGATGACCCACTTAACAATAAGGAAGTCACACCTGATACTGGGAACCTAGCCAACCATCCAGAGCTCATGAAAACAGGGATCTTGAAGAATCTAGAACCACCACTCTACTAACTAGCATAATACCTAACTCTGTTCTAAATATTTCTCTTTATAACCACAGATAAATGCAATGACAATGCCTTATCAAGGAAACATACCTTTGCAAGAGACAGAGATCATTACAGAAAGCCACAACCAATAAAAATTCAGAATTGTCAAGCCCTGTCCCAGTGAATAAATCTATGCACCCAAGGCTGACGAAATGTTGTGGAGGAGGGGTTTGAAAGATTCTAAACCAGAGGATCAGAGAGTTTTCTGAGGCTGTGCATTCTAGTAACTGTTGTGGGTTATTTGTATACTGTGTGAAGGTATATTGTTGTGATTGATCTAATAAAGAGCTGAATGGCCAATAACGAGGCAGGAGGTATAAGTCGGACTTCCGGGAAAAGAGAGAGGAGTAGGAGATGAACCTAGGCTCCAGAGAGACACCAGGATAGAGTATATGGGAGGCTTTGGAAGAAGAAAAGTGGGAAATGCCGTAATTATATGATAATCTCGATTTAAAATAATTAGAAGAATAACATGTTTTGAGCTTTGAATCAGTCCCAAGTAAACAGACATTCATTGCCTACTCATACTTTGACAATGCAAAAAGAAACAAAGAGGGAGCTATTGGAGCCATCAACCTTCTATGGGTAGAATAGGTTCTTTGCACTAGTGGGCATGCTAAGGCCAAATAAAATCCCCATTTGCTCACTCTCATTTGCTTTTATAAGTGATTGGAAACTTCTAATAGAATGTGACACATACTTTTGAAAAACATAGAGACTGAATAAGAGTTTGTATGCTGAATTACATCAATCTGCCTTTTTGGAAATTGAGACTTAGGGCTAGGAGGCAACTCAGTCCATAGAGGAAATCCTGGATTTGATTCTCAAAACCACATCAAACTGTCTGTGGTGGTACATTCTCATAATCTGAGTATGAGGCAGAAGTATCAAGAGTTCAAGGCAATCTTCAGCAACTTAGGACATTTGAGAATGGGTTAGGATGCATGTGACTCTATAAAAAATAGTTAATGGTGGCTTTTGAATTACTTAGATATTCCTTTATGCTGTGAGTTAGAAAGTTTGGAGAGAGTACTTAAATTTGGGAGCATAGTTGGTGACACCCAATTTGCAGAGAATTGCCAATGGATGTTAGAATGATTAGATACTGTTAAAATCTTCCTAACACAGAATTTTCTATATTTAGTGTATATAGATTTCTAAGTTTTCTTTACAGAGAAGGAATGCTATAAATTATAACCATTAGAGTATTGAACTTGGCTATTGTTCCTCTTTTGTGTTCCTGCTGTTTTTGTTAAACACTATGTCTGTGCTTCTCTGAACATATTGAAAATCCATACTCAGAAGCATCAGAAAAGTGACTGTGTAGAAAAGACTATCCATTTCATCCTCCCAAGATTTCAAGTGGACCCTTTTCATGGATGATATGTAGGTGCCAGGAACTAAGCAGGCTTAGGTAACCTTTTTCTGATTTGGTTTCTGTTTGGTTTTCTGATTTGGTTGCAGTTCTGAATTGACTGCAACTATTTGACAAATGTCTATCAGAGATGCAGAAGCCACCTTAAGTATTTTGTTCATAAAGTTTCCATATCTTTCTGCCATAGGCTTCACAGGCAATTGCGAGTGACTTTATATACTTGTCACAGCGTAGTACATATTCTTTACCACTGCTGTGTAAGGTAGCCTAGGAAGATAGGTTTCTCACAGTTGGAGAATGGCACCTCATGATGTGGAAGGTGTTCTTCTCTGTTTAAAAAAAAATAAGAATGCTGGCTGTCCAAACAGTAATAGTGTTAGGGTAGCTGCAAATTGGATTCCATTATTACTCCATAATAACACGGTGAAAATTGGAACTTGTAGATGTCACCTTTCCAATAGGCCTATGTCTGTTTGAATTCTCACAATCTAACAGTGAATATGAAATTCTTTTCTTTTTTCCCCCTATGGGTTTCAAATGAAAAAGACAGCCTGAAGAGGAGAGATGAGAAAGCAGAAACATCTGTGGTTTGGCAAGCAAAAGAAACACTGAGAGTATTTGGGGTGACTTGTGGATTGTATAGAAACAAATAGAGTGAACCCAGCAGCTGCAGTGGGTATGCTGTTTAAAGACGTTCCCCCAGAACAGGAACAGTGGGACAATCCGCTACTGAGTTGCATGATGCATTGGAATGTTGAGCTAATCAGGCAATCTAATTGAGTGAACATCTGCTGCTGCTTTATCATTATTCTCAAATGGGCATTATCTCTTTGCATGCCAGGGATGGCTAAGTATCTCTCAGCCTTTCTAATAGAAGCTGACTCTGGGGTTTATGTTTCAACTGCTTTCAATTGCCCTGAAATTTAGGTGACCCAATTTAAGGTCAAATACAGTATGGTTTTTCTTTTGGTAGAACTATTTTAGATGGAAATGATTAAAAATGTTGATGTCCAGGTGGACTGGTGAGGTTTGAGGGTATTTCATTGATTTGGGAAAGAGTACATTTATGCTGTTTTCCTACCAAGAAGGTAGAGTTACATGAGCCATGGTAACAGACAGTAAACTGTGAAGAAGATGTGGAAGCCCAGTTTCCATGAATATAAAAGTCCTCACACAAGCGCAGGGGACTTCAGCACACACATGATTTCCTCATTAGTCCTCCTTTTCTTGCTGGAGGGTTTTACCTAGATATAATCCGTGCCTATGCCTTAGTACTTTGTTTTTCAACCATCATTTTCTGAATGCTGTTGCCATAGCTTCCAGCAGATAGAGAAGAAACAGAAATAATGTCTGTGCTGTTTTAACTCTAATTAAAACTCAGTCAGCCACACACAAAGATGTGAAAATAGGAGGGGGACCTGTTGAGCAGAGATCCTGTGGTAGAGGGTAGAGAATGCAAGAAGGAAATGGAGGTGAACATGACTACAGTTCATTATGTAAATGTATGAAGCCATCACTAAAGAATTTAAAAGGGCATGCAACAACTCTAAAGGAAAAAAGGAAAAAAATGTGTGAATAAAGAGTTTTGAATCATAATGAAAACAACACCATTGCAACAAACAGGTTCATAGAGTGACTGCACTAAGCTTTACATGCATTTACTTTGCAGCTAATGTTGGAATCTATACCTACAAATATGTATACGTGTTCTGCTTGTTGTCAGTCACTTCTATTAGGAATAACAATAAAAAAATGATGGAGCAACTAGAACTATCAGGTGAGGACGAAGCTGGTGCTGAGGCTCTAGACGAATTCTACTGTCTCCAATATGCCAGGTGTGGGAGGAAAAGGTCACTTCCTTTCATAGTTTTGTAATATTAATATTCTTTTGAAGATTATGTTGGCTTGGATTGTGTGTGCTCACTCTGCATCAACCTTTTCCCCCAAATATGTGATCATCAAATCTGAAAATAAATTCTTAGGAAAACATAACTGTATAATGTTTTGAATGAAAAGGAGTGACAATCGTCTCGTTTGCCAATACCTGCTAAAATCTAACTGCTCTTAAAGTTTTGTAGAAAGTGATGAGAGTAGCAGGGTGGGATCCTGTCTCACGAAGTTTCCATTTGACGTGGAAGGAGAAAAAAAATCTAAATCTCCAGTAGGTTAGTGTTAAATTCCAGGGAATGGTAATTGACCAAAGAGCAATATAGCAAGATTAGGACACATTGAGGAAAAGAAGTTTGCTTCTATAAGGGGAGGATTTATGTAGCAGAAACCAGGAGCTTGAGTGGCAAATCAAGCTACCAGAGAGTGTGGTAGAAGAAGGCTTGGGGGCAAGCTTTAGCCAGTGTAGATGTGCTGAGGAGGGTATGAAATGATTCTCCTCCTAAAGGATGAAACTGTGGCTAGAAAAGTGTAAAGGCTTCTGGAGGAGTAGGATGGCCCAAGGGAGAGCCATAGAATGGCTTTTGTCACACATAGTGATGAGTCAGTGTTTTAGTTTCTGAACAATTGGAGGCTCTTGATGAGATTTTCAGTGTAGAAATAAAAGTTCTGGTGTAAGTTTTAAGCATTGGCACTGTATCAGCAGAGAGGGAGGCAGATAACTGATTTACATGGCAATTTCAATAATCCACTTAAGAGATAACAGCCTGGGATGGTAGCTTGGAGATGGAAAGCTGATGATAGTAAAGTATTTCTAAATATCTATAAATATGTGAATGTAGATTTCATTATGCATTAGTTTGAATTTGTGTATAAAATTGAAAAAAATTGGAAAGTGTTTAGAGATAAATAGGGCATCTAAAGCACATAAAATTACTTTCTAATTTCTGTGAGGTTACCAACTGTTCTAATAACTGCAATACGGAGTGACCCTCACAGGCTGTCAACATGTTTCTGGCCCAGTTTTCAGAGTTCTGTAGGTATGAGCTCTGCTGAGCCTCCAGACACAAGGCCATTGGTTTAGAGTAAGGCACTCAAGTATGCATGGGTATGAAGTTATATAACCAGGCAGACATATCAGCTCTTCTTGCTTAGACTGAGGACAAAACACAGAGAAGAGTATAGTGATATACTTAATGGTACATAGCCAAGGGGCACCATCACTGGGATTGTCTCCCAGGGATCTCCAGTCTCATTGCCAGAGCAACACTGCCAGTTTATGTTGCCCTCACTATTGGGCATTCATTCCATTTGGATAAATGGACACATGGTGTGAGACTTGAGTTGCTACCTTGAGTATGCCGTCGATCTTAGCTTCTTTGGATTAGTATATTCTAACCTTGGAGAAGTATTTTGGGTTTAAGGATATTACCAGTGTCCTGTTGTTTGGATGTAAATGACTCTGGTGATTACCTTCTATTGGTTTATGTATGTGTTACTGATGTGTGTTTTGATAAACTGGAAACCTGTACTTCACTATGCTAAGCAGTTGCATAGTATAAAACAGGAAGCCATAAGAAGGTATAGGTGGGGGAACCAACACCAGAAGAAGCTTCCATCTTCTTTTCTCTTCAGAGGATTGTACTTTGTCCTATTTCTTCTCATTTTCTCTTTGAGCAGTCCATAACCCATGACCTTAACATTCAGCTGTCCTATTTGGGTGGATGGTTTGTGGGGATTGGCTGTGGTTATATATGTCTTCTTTTCTTTCCTTTCCTTTCCTTTTTTTTTCTTTTTCTCTTCAGTTCCATCAAGACTGACTTTCAAGCACAAAGCTCCCCGCTGGTGGAGGTAGGCTGAGCATGTTCAAGGTTACACTATGACTGCCACATGCCAAAGCTCCCTGGAAAGAAGGCATCTTCTAAGCTGCCTGCAAGCGAGCCTCTAATGAGGCCCCAAAGGAGTTGGTATGGCTGCAGTTTCTCCTTCATTGTAGAGGAATTATCAACCTCTCAGGGGTCGTTAGTACCCCAAAACCCACCAACGGAGATCATTCAACTTCCTGCATCTAAAGAATCACAGCACTTGGGAGCAGAAAAATAACAACTTTCTGTGGGCTTTGTTCATTTTGCTACTAAGGGAAGACCAGAAAACTCTGCAAAACTGAGCCAGTCTTAGACATGGGGCTTAACCCCTGTGTGTCTGCCTCTTCCTAATGATAGTATTGATCATGATAAGAACTATAGGTAGCTTTATTGAACTTCATACTGCTATTTAATATTTCCTATGCCTTATATTACTTGGATATGAAATGACCTTCAAGTATAGATATCGTTGTTCATGAACTATTGTAGTGATTAGGGGAGCACAAGCCTGCTTTTCGTCCCGCCTGGCTCCCGCACAGCTAGCTTATACCCCAAAATAA